>JAUESE010000061.1:6073006-6083919 GCA_032274725.1 Malacoctenus triangulatus
GGATTAAAGAGAGGGAGAGGGATGTTAGTGTGACCCGCGGGGTGATGAAACGGTCGAGCCACAGCAGCAGCGAAGAGGCAGCGCAGAGAGAGGAGTCATATAGACAGATTGATGGCGAGGAAGGGGGGATCGGAGATCGCTCCCATACTGATAGCCACTCACAATCACTCTGACTAAACAGGCTGCGTGTGTCTGCGTGCGTGTGGTGTGTGTGTGTGTGTGTCGGGGGGAGTGGGGAGCTTTGTTTTGTTGTTGTTTTCTCATTTGCTCACTGCGCCCTGCCTCACTGCATCAATCGTATCATCAGGTGGGACCCAAACAGATTTAAAACACAACCCTGTTGTTACTTGGGCTGTTTAAACTGGCACCATCCAAAACACCTTGTTTCGTGTGCCGCCGCTCTGAATTCAATCACAGGTTCTTTCTGAGTCAGTTGTCAGGTGGACAAAAGACAAAAGAAAAAAAGCGTCCCGATGACGCAAGTAATTGTTGGCTGGAACACACAATTATGCAAAGAAGTGTCCTACATTGGTTATTCATTACATGTATTGTGTCACGAAATAGCGCTTGGCTTCTTTAACACGCTTTCAACCGTCTCGTTGCTCATCAGCACTGATTGACTATTGATTTGCATAATCCTTTTTAAACTGAGCTTCGACCTTGTAATTTTCCTGTTTAAAGAAAAACCCCACATTGCACTGTTGTGTTTGTTTGCCTGCCAATCAAACACGGAAAGAAGGTGCATTTTGTGGACAGCTGAAGCAAACATCTCATTTTTCTCCCTTTAGCTTCACACTTATTTAAATTCGAAATTTCCTCTGGCTTTGTGAAATAACTGAGAAGAAATACTTTGTTATGCGACACTGGGTCCACTCACCCAGAGAGCGCCACGACTTCAAACTCCTCCACCATTTAGCGCAGGCCACCCAGGTCTTTATACGGGGGAAATATCAATTCAGGTGGAGGTGTTCAAGTGAAATGTTGTCAGCAATATGGATCACTGGCCACAGAGGGTTTCAATCAACCATGCAGCCGCAGAGGAAAAGGCATGGCAACTCTGTCCAAAATGTCACTGACAAATGTGCAGTGCGAGAGGTCTGAAGGTTGCGTGTTCCCGAGCGAAGAGGGAGGACTGACAAGGATGGAAAGAGCCGAAGATAAAGAGATGGATGAAGCTGAACATGAGACAGAGGTGGAGAGATAACACAGATGGAGAAAAGTCGGCGAGAGGTGGAGTTCGAAGAGTCCGGCAAGTCGAAGGTATATGAGGACATGAAACCGAGGTTGCGGGGAGAAACTAAAAAGTCCCCTCGTATGAAATAAGTTGGAGGATCCCTCACCGTGGAGTCTTGAATGAATGCTTCTGGATGGGTCGAAAGGGGGGCATGATGGAATGTTACAGCTGGGCTGTTTTATCGAAACATTGCGAGGAGAGAGGAAAAACAGACGGGATGCAGCAGGTCTTATGCTCACTGTGTTCTTCCCCGAGTGCTTACAGACAAAACATTGTACACTTGGAAGAGGCTCACCCCCCCAGTGCTTCTTCTTATTACATTGCAACGTGGTGCGGCTGAAGCAGAAAGAGGGGGTGCAGCTGCGTGTCGCCTGGAATGACCCTTGGCTTCATTTTGTTGGAGAGCTTGTTTTGGTTTTGTTAAAATAAGCCTGAAAGTCAATTTAAAATCCTTACAAGTTGTTCAGTCATAAGCCAGTCATGTTGCATCAAGTTACTCAAGGAGATAAATACGAGCTGTTTTTGAGTCCGTGTGAATGTGTCCGTGCACTCACAGTTTGGGGAGTCGTCGCTGTTCAAACATGTCACTGTTCCGTAGGTTTGTGGTTGTTGCAACTCTCCAGGGATTTTCTTGTGAACACTTTACAGGCCGCAGTCCTCAACGGATCCTTCTGCTATTTCACAAGTACGTTAGTACTGAGAGGAGGAAGTCTGGCAGAGTCACATCATTGATCTGAGAAGACATTTGTACTTAACAGTTGTGCGATTGAGTGCTCTTTTGGTTTTGATAGTTCTTTTTCAGGTTATGCTAAGTAGGAGCTACTATTAAAGGAGAAGTAATGTCTTTCAAAAAGTCTGTTCATATGAAAGTCAATGAAAAGTTCTCTTTAATTTTGAAAATACAACGTGTGTGTGTGTGTTTGTGTGTGTGTGAGAGCGTGTGTGTGCGTGCGTGCGTGCGTGCGTGCATGCGTGCGTGCATGCGTGCGTGCGTGCGTGTGCGTGTGTGTGTGTGTGCATGTGTGTCCGTGTGTGTGTTCCCCATTTGGGGAATATTGGTTACTCGAGTGTTTTACGACATTTACAGGGAAATTGACAGCATTGGATCAGTTTCAGGTCTGAAGTCGCACTCAACTCGCGGACCGCGTGTGTGTGCGCGCCGAGGTGCTCATAAATTTAGTACACAATACTTTTTTAGCCCTTGGTTTCCAACTGCGCTCCATTTGTCAGTGCTGCTTTATATCCTGCATTACAAAGTAATCACTCCGAATTTAGAAGTTGGATTGAATACGCCAGAGGAGTTGTAGCAGGTCCAAATGACTAAACCAGAACCTTCTGTCTTTTTTTTTTCTGGCCCTGTGGAGTCTGGAGGCCTTTGGCAGTCTGGTCCCAAATGCCCACACGCTTGTCGGCCCGCATTTGTTTAGTTATTTTTCAGTTGCTGTCAGACAGTAAACAATAAACAGTCAAACATAAACTTAGAAGTAAGACTCACTGGGGTTAGTTTCAACTACTTTAGGGATTTATTTTCTTGCCTAAAGTCCAACAGAATCATTGGTAAAGATGCGGCGCTTTATTACCACTTCATGAAGCGTAACTGTAATAACAGTTGCTTTTTAACACTGCAAAAAAATAAATAAACATTATAAAACAATACAAAATTCAGGAATCCTTTGCTGCCATGTTTCTGACCTCCTGAAAGGCCTAACATGATGTTAAAGGCTTAACATGCTCTAATGAGGATTCAAGGTGCAGCGTGGCCTCTAATTTACTGCCTGAAACAAAAGCAGATCAGCAAATAGATGATGTACGATTGCTGCTGGATTGTGTTTGTAAAGTGGTTTACCTGCTGCTTGTAAAAAAACAATCATGCCCTGCTTTATTCTTTCATTAAATCCAATCGAGGTGTGTTGTTGGAGTGTCACAGCAGGCATAAGGTTTCATTACACTCTTCTTTAATGGTTTAAATATAGCATTGGATACATTTCATGTGTGCATGCCATCCATGCCATTCTGATAATTACAGTTTATCTACTGTAATGTAGAAGGACACTGTCGATTATAATGTGTTAAAGGTGTTGGTGTTAATCAGTTGTGGTTAAATGAGTCACTTGGGAATTTATTGAAACAAAAATAGTCAGTTTTTTCCATTTTTCAGCTCAGATTGATTTCTTTATGGAGGCGTGTAAGTGTGTTTGTGTCCTTGATTTGTGGGGTCTAAAACCAGCAGTCAGACTGTATTTGCAGGGCGTCAGCTACACTGCAGGGACTGAACTGTTTGACCTGCAGTCTTAATGCGGAGAGTTCATGTGTGGTTGTAGGGTCAGCTGGCTTCACCCCTCTGAGGTCAAGGATTTTGGCTGCTTTGAGGTCAGTGCTTTGCGTTTAAAGTTGAGCTGTGAAGCCATTGTTTTTCTTCCATTGACATTCAGTTTTCATGCTGTGACCATTCCCATGCAGAAGGATCATATGAAGTGCTCATCAGCTTCTAATTTCAAACAGCGTTTACATCTAAATGAACACAAGGGGAAGCAGCCCTGTTCCTGTCAGTCAACTGAATGAACTGTACAAAAAGAGAAAAAAATGACTGTACATGTTGAAGGTAAATAGTAAAACTAAAAAAGATATCTAAAAGCTTTTGAAGATTGTTTTATTTAGACGTATGTGATTTGTGTGAGTGTTTAATAAGTGTGTGATGAGTGTGTGGGCGAGTTACCATAAGAACACGGGAGAAAATAAATGGAAAAAGTGTAACGAGGACTCGCATACCTACTGCACGAAGACCTGAACAAAGCCTGCATGCTGGAAATTACCTTGGTTATATCCAGCTTTTATGTACTGTGAAGTGTGTGTGTGTGATAGAGAGGGCGATAGACACACACACATACACACACATACAGTACATCTCCTCATTTAGACACCTTTACATCAATTTTTTTTGTAATCAATGGGAATAAATTCCCCTGTCCTCTTTAAAAGAAAGTTGCAGCCACTGAGTGGGAGCGTACGATGTCCCCTCTTTGACCCACGTAGGAGACATGAGGATGAAGATACAGCTTTGCCCTCATGTCTCCCTTTGAGTCCTATTGTTTGCATCATCCTAGGGACACAGAACAAGGGTGTCTATAACCATTGTTGTTTTCCTTTGGCTCCTTTTAGGTGTAGAAATGATTGTTTTACCATTCGTGAGCGCTCCATTGTTATTGTAATTTGATTTATTTTGCATTCCATAAATAGAGCGACTGCTTGCTACGGCGGCATGCTGTCCTCAGCCTAACACAACATTCAGGACTCATTTTTCAGAGACAGTGCAATGAAGGTTTATTGCACCCCCGACCTGAAACTGCAGAGTTGTGTTTGGATGAACTGAGGAAAGGCATGCAGACTGCGAACAGCGGGGTGCTGGTGGTCCTGCATATTGGAGGCGGGGTGGGGTGAGTTCAAGCCAGCTTACTCTCATTTGGCTTCTTTTTGTCTAAAATTAGACACGAAAACAACATGGAAAAATAAGAAAATGTGTTGAGCTGCTTAATTCTTTAGAGTACGCAATCTTTAAAGCAAAACCAATTTATTTCCCTTTTAAAATGGTTTCATATCAGCCAGCAAGATCCATTTGTGGGATGAGCAGCAGATTAGGGTGTGTAGGTTACACCCAATAAAAAGCAGCCAAACTCTCAGCGTTAATCATGTGGAATCCTGTGACGCTTTATTGTAAGCAACATGTTTCTCTCAACTTGAACCATGAATGTGGAGAAATGTAGCACAGTTACATCTACACGCTGAGCATGAATTACAGCGACCGAGAAACAGCAAAAGGTCTCGTCATGAAAAAACAACTCAGACCTGTTTATATATTTAATAGGAAAAACACCTCGTTGTTTATTACGTGCTACAGAGGAGTGCAGAAATGTGCAACACATGTTGCAGTTTAATCTCTAAATAGCCTGAAAACAAACTTAATCTGCGTGTTTCCGCTTTACATCTGCAACATATTTATTGTGATAACTTGGGACTTATAGTTTATGATGTTTGAAGTTACAAGCCACATAGTTATGTATGGGATCCCCGCCTCAAGGCCAATATACTCACCGACGGTGTTTTTCACAGATTTTCATTGCCCAAGAAACTAAATCAAACTCAGGGGGCGGCTGGGAAACCGCGTGGAGGACACAGCGATAATATTAGCTTCAATAATAACGTCAGGCCATGAAATACTAGTTGGTGTCGGCCAACGCTCACATATTAAAGTAATAGTGAGCATCCATTGCAGCAGATTCGCTCCGTGTGATGTGTTGTCTGTGGCGAAGGTGCAGCGAGGTTTTGGGCTCTGGTCCGGGATGCGGTGTGTGCCACGCTTTGTTGCCTGGAAACCCCTCGACCCGCTCAGGCTGGATTCAAGCTCCAGAGCCAATGTTTGATTTGTTGCTTTTCTCGTTTTTGGTTTTTTAAATCACCTCATAAGTTATCAGTTTGTCAAGCTTGTGACCGTGACCGAGTTCTCACAGTGCAGTTGGGACTTTTATTTTGCCCCTCACTGGTGGGTCGCCTAAAGATAGGAAGAGAACAACAGCAAACTACAGACTACCGAGACAGTGGGGTGACCTCGTGAATCTCCGGTTTCCGTCTTCCAAAAAGTATCTGCAATTTCTATTTCGTCAGTAGCTGTTAAGGCCCAGAACTGATCAGCAGATGGCAGCAATGCCCAGCGAAAAGATACTACTTCATGGTTGGCAAGATAGCAATAGCATGGAAACAGTTAGAAACTGTCACTGGTGGCACTTTTTGGCACTTTGCATGAGGACAACCAGTCATTGAGATGTTTAATCCGCCTTTAATCAAAGATCGAACTGCATTGTATGCAAAACCAAAGTGAGTTTGACAGCTGTGATCTGAACGGAGCATGTTTTCTATTAGTCACACAAGACCTTTTAACAAAATACAGACGAACCAGTGTGAACAAGCGAAAGTCATGTGACTGAATGTGGGCTAGTTTGCATGTAACTTTGTTACAATTTGAGACAAAAGTATGGTTTGAGTTTGAGGTTTGAACACACTTGTTGCTATGGCTACCTGGGCTCATATTCTGTTAAACTCGCTCGATTTTAAGAAGAGAGGCTGAAAAATCAAAAACAGCATGAAAATTGTCTGCAGGGAAACACAAAAACAAAACATGAAAATAACATTTTTAATTGCTGAGATATTGTTCTGCTGCAGGACGCTTTGTTTTAACACGAGCGCACAGCATGTACATGTAAACTGCAGGTTCCCTCTCTCCTCTCCCGAAATGACTTCAGCCAAAGATTTCAAGGTAAAGGCCAAAACCAGTAAGAGACTCTCTTCTCACACATATGCACAAGCTTTCGATTCTTGGTTGTCAGCCTGATGACCTGATCACACCTCGAAATGCCTTCATCTCCATAGTTTCTCAATCATGTCACGTGTCAGAGACTCTCTTGACCTCAGACTGATTGGATTGATCTTCCATGCCAACGTAGAACCTAATGAATCTGTTTCATCCCTGATAAGCTCATTTCCTCTGCCTGTATATCATCAGGCTGTCAGTGCGAGCCTCTCCTCCCTTTGCTCTGACTCTGGGCTCGTGAATGGAGGCCCACCAACAGGCCAGCCTCACAGGTCGTGCCGCCAACCCTGCCGGCTCCTTAATGACCTCCCCTGTTATCGCTCCAGTGCTACTCCTCACACCTGCACTCAAGAATAATATTTACCCCGTCTGTCATCGGAGCGCCGTGAACGTTCGAACATTTCTTCCCAGCTTTGGTGATGGCTTCCATTCTCCTCCAGGACGTCTTATTGGACAAGGGGGAACGGATATGGTCAGTCTGCGCGAAACACATTTTTCCCAAGCGAAGAGGAAGCGAAGAGCCGAGGGCCTGGAGCAGAACCAAAAAGCTCTCTGGCCACTCATGATATTTCAATTACCAGTTACGTGAATGCACGAGCACGTCCTTTCTGTTCTATCGCACGCTCGGTTTGTTAGGTTTCTGTGTGCAGGCCAGTTAACGCTGTGTTTGAGCGGAGGTTGTGCGCTGACTGTGTATTGCTTGAGTCTGGGTGGCAGCCTGGCTCATGCCTCTCTCAGTCAGGTAAGATAAGTATCACTCCTGAAGCCACATGTGATTGCTCAAGTTTAGTCATGCTCCCTCGAGCTTTTTTAAACATGGGGAGGGGGGGTGTTACTGAAAAAAATCAACAGAGGCCAATGTTTTCCTTCATTGTTTTGAAAGTTTGAGACGCCGGGGAGTCATTTGTAATGAGAACGAGGACAGCTGAAGTCTTTTCAGACTTCATCCATGAGAAGATCAGCGCAGCAGGGTTTTCTTCAGGACACGGATGCATTTTTGTGTATTTGATCTCGTGTGTTTGGGTTGGGTTTTTTTTTTTCCAGCAACCCAACACGCTAGTGCTGTCGCCCTGTTTCGTGAGATTTCGTGAGCTTGAATTCCTAAAATTCAAAATCAAACAAGCGAAGGCGGTTTCACAGATAATAACAAAGCAGCGGTGGTTCGCCTGACTCTCCGGCTGGAGAGATTATTTGTGAGTTGCTGTTCACTGCGGGGGATCAGATTTGCTCTACATCATGAAAAATACACCAAACAAATCATCTCCTCTTTGTTTATCACAGAGACAAGCTCATTTCCCACTAAAGGGCTTACAGACACCTCTGTAGCTCTGCACACTTCACTGTGTTGTGAACTGAAAACAGTACAGGTTAATTATGCTTCCAGTGTAGCTTCAAATTTAGTATGAGATGTCCATTTAGCCATCTCCCTCCATTTACTGCTTCCACAGACATGCCTATCTGAAGAATGCTTCCAAGATCAGAGAGATCTAAAGTCCTCAGCCCCCCCCGCATCTTACTTCTAACTGAAGGCAAGGTCATCATGGCTACTTCCCACTGCAGAGGTATTTTAATGCTTCAATTGACTTTATCACCCTATCGCCAAAAAACTGAGCTTTGCTCCTACAAAAGCACGAGCTTTTGATTATGAGTGAAGAGAAAACTTAATCTTGCAGCGTATCACCTCCCTAAATTACCACCTTGCTACTCAGCTGCGACATCACTGCTGCTTCTGCTCCCAGCCTTCAGCTCGTCTCACATTCTGCTTCTGGTGTCATCAGTGAAAACGACTCGAGGATGCTCGAACTCCTCCAGCAGATCAGCTGGTTTCTTCTGACCAAGCAGGATCTCATGTTCTATTTTCCACGTGTGAAGCATAAACGTGGCTGTGGCTCAGTTGGTGGATCACTGTGGCTTTTAATCCCAAGGCTGGCTGTTCATTTTTACCATCTCCACCTGTTTGTGTTGCAACGTCTCCTTGGACAAGACGCTGAACGTCAAATTGTTCCATATGTTGCGTAAGCACCCTGCATGGCAGCTAAACGAGTGACTCCATTACAGCCTCATTTGTTTTCTAGCTGCTGTAAACTGCTCCAATATGCCCTGAAGTCCAACATGTGAAGATATGCTCAACAAAATCTATACAGACCCATAAATATACTGTATGTCTTTTTCTACATTTTGGATTGGCCACACATCGAAATCAATGACTACGAAGGTCACTGACTAAATCTCACTTAGTTTTGTAACAATAAGCACTGAGGAAGTGACTCTTACGGATTACGAGAAAACGCTGTTTTGCCATTTGAATGACTTCTGTGGAACTCGCTGACATTGTCACTTTTGAAGCACACTTGTTGGAGAAGTGGCATTGAAGCAGACACTTCACAGTTCACTAGAGCATAATGAATGGAAGAGCCATTAACAAGTGCTGCCTGTGGTTCCTGCAAATCACAGGCTTGGTGCCCTCTTTTTAGATTCTCCTGGCTTCACAGCTGTGAGTGGAAAAATCTGGAAATCTGAATCCATCACTGATTAAAAACAACACAATATGCCTACAGTCTTATATAGATCTGTGTTAGATCCTTTGGTATATCTCCTTTTTTATCTTTTAAAGTGCCGACTGAAAATAAAACTAATTTTGAAACTACTTTATGAAAACTGCAAAACTGAACTTTCACTGTTTGTTTGTTTTTTTTTTCATTTAATGAATGTATTTAATAGCTTCTTGTATTGCGTGTTGTTTATCTCAAGCATCACATGAAAGCAGTTAATAGCTCGCTATTCTTTTGGGCAAAGTATGAACCAGGCAATAATTAAATTTGACTCAAAGAGTAATAAATGCTCGAGTGAAAATGTGAAAAAACAAACACGGAGCAGAAGCCACCACTGAGGCTGGTGTCCTAATTTGTTGTTTACATGTTTACAGGGCTGTGCTGTGAGTCCCTGTAGAGTGTAATAGATCTCAATTTACTAATAAATGCCCCTGCTTCCACAATTTTCACTGCAGTCTTCATTATCACTGAGGACATCGAAGCTGAAGCCTGGTCAGAGCAGTCACAGCCTCCACAACGACACATCGGCAGCTGACGTGCGCTTGCTGCCATCTAGTGTCCGAAGAGGTAAACGCTCGAGTTGGTGTAATGCAATCGCTGTACAAGAGGGGTCACTATAAGGTCATTTTTCCACACCTGCATGAGTTTTGTTTATTTGGCTTTGAAAGGCCACTTTAGATTAGTGTGGGAACTGAGCTGCTCTGTGCAAAGTGGCCACTAGATGTCAGTGAGTGGCCTTTAAAGCATGAATAAGGGACACGTGGTCAGGGGGGCTGCGATATTTTTGCAGGAGCTCACTTATCCCCGTCAAGTCTGCAGTGTACAAGGACTGGTTATTTTAAGCATCAAACTGAGTACAGTCCCCTCCTCCCTGACTGAATTTCTTCTTTTAGCGTTTTTTTTTCTTTTTTTTTGGGTCTCACAGGTGCTTTATGATTCCTCTCATCTCCGCAGCAGAGCGCTCACACAAGGAGCGTTCAGAGATGTTTACATTGCTGTGCTCATGTTAGCTTGAGGGTGTTAGGAGGGTGAAAGAAGCACCTCTAAAGAGCATTTACAGGAAGAGACTGCAGCAAATTAGGCATGAAATGAGTGGGAAGCTCACCATTAGGTGTGTTACGTTGTTTGTGTTGCACTCGAGTTCCTTTCAGAGCTCCACAACCTCGCATAAAGGAAATGTTTAATGCTGAACTGTGATTCAAGACAATTAAAGCAAAAAAAGTTACAAATCCAATTACAGTGATTCAAAGTCTTTTGTTCAGATTATATTTGTAACTTTTCCCCTGCTCTAAAAACTGTCTGTTTGTATGTGTGTGTTTTTTTCCACAGTGTTGATGCACCACAGAGTGTTTTATCGTCTTCCAGGGGCCAGCAGGGGTGGGATCACACCTTTCTCCCTCCTCCCTAATCTCTTTCACCCATCCATCCTTCCCTCTCCTCTCCCCCTCCCAGCTCTTTTCCTTCTGGCTGGATTTTTTTTTTCTCTTTTTTCGGAGCTGTGCACACAGCCCCCCCACCCCCAATCCTCCCCACCTCCCACCGCCTCCGTCTATTCGGACAGCTTTGCTCCACCAGCTCCGCACTGTGCCGGCCTGGAGAGGAGTAAGGGAGCGGAAAGAGGAGCAGGGAGAAGAGAGGATTTGCTGAAGCGAGGAGAGACGGACAGGGGAGAGGGACCATGGCTGCTCTCTCTGCCTTGCTGAAGACCTGGGTGATACTGCAGACCTTGTGCCTGGCTCTGGCCCAAGTGGTGAGTGGACGTCCG
>JAUESE010000061.1:6087503-6097849 GCA_032274725.1 Malacoctenus triangulatus
CACACGCACACGCACACGCACACGCACACGCACACGCACACACACACACACATACACACATACGCACACACACGCACTCCCTGGAGATTTAACGAGTAATCCGCCCTGGAATCTCAAGTTTGTTTCCCAATTACTTCCAATAGCCGTGTCAGCTTTGATAAAAATGTGCTGCTGACCAGGTTTTGAGGTGAACAGGAGTCACATGCAGTCGGCAGGAAGTTCGGCAGTGTGTTTTTTCTCTGTTTGGCTTCGTCAGTATTCTCCAACTTTGACCTCGCATCCAGCTGCTTTAATTTTGTCTTTCCGTCTGCTTCCAGGGTTTGATCGGAGCGAAGGGCGACCGAGGTGCCCTCGGGAACCCCGGCCCAAAGGCAAGTGTGGCTGCAAACCTCACCTGCATCAATCGGGAGGACAAACGCTGAAAACAAAAGCATCTCTGGGTCCTGCTCCCTTTATGCTGTCACGTTAGAACAATAAACAGAATAATTGCTGTCCGTCCAAAGACATCACTTGTTGTTAATAAATATGATAAATAAATGACCATGATTTTGCTCATTTTCCCTCCCCAGTGATCATGTCCTTAACAACCTTTCAACAATGTGACTTTCACAGATGTTTCTTCTTTCATTTTCAGGGTCAACCAGGTCCAGGTGGTGAACCCGGACCCCCTGTGAGTTCAATCATTTCAGTTTATTTTACACACTGATCTAAAAACGATACGTGCAAATGCAACAGTAATGGGAAAGTAACCATTAAATTCTCATGACCAGCAGAACGTTTGTTTTACAAAGCCCCAAAAAAAGACTCTCTAAAACCAAAACAGTGACACGTTAAGCACCAAATAATAAACCTGGAGCCACGAGAGACGAGCACGTTCCTCTCTGAGACAGAAATCAAGTTTAACTATTGCTCACTGCAGGTTTATCTTTAGTTCAAACTATTTCAGACATATTTATTATCATCTAAAAGAGGTTGTTTGTGGCACAGCTGTACTGCATTGCATGATGCACTTTGGATTTTGTGCAATAAAAAGTGGACAATGGTATGATTTTGGAAATAAACGCCTCCAGTACCACGGATACATAGAGGAGGAATATATCAAACATATATTAGATCATCACCTGTGTGTCCTTTTTACTGAACTTGTTGACAGCAGCTGTCATTCTTGATGTGTCATTTTTCATTAGAACTTGAGAGGAAATCTACCAAAAGCTGACCAGGTCTCAAAGGTAGCAGTGTAGCGGATGTATCAGCTGTCATAGCAACATCAGCTTTATAAATAGCAAACGTATCCATGTGAAGCTGTGATCTTTAGGACTTCAGCAAATACACTTGCTGTGCATTTACATTAAACACTGTGAGACTCATTAGATAATCTCACAAGGCAGTCCTGGTGCTTGTGAAATGAGTGATGACTGACTGGATTAGGCCTTGTTTAAAACTCAGCCAGCTTCCAAACAAGCATATTGTCACCCAGCTGGTCTCACAAGGCAACCTCCTGAGTCCCTCTGTGGTCATGCCTGAATGCCTGACCAGCTGTGTCCCCCTCTCAGGTTCAGCTCGCCCAGATGCAGCATATGTTTTGCACAGCTGACGGAAACCATATTGACACAAACCGCGCATAATACAGGCGCAGCATTGACGAGCCGGATCAAAATGCACTGCTGACTTCACTGCAAATTCTCGGGCTCAGTTTCACACCACTAGGTGGAGCCCAAGGTCCACTTTGTCTCACAGCTTTGAGCTGTGCAATGCAATGCCTGAATGCAAGACTATTTGTTAATCCTGTGTTTAGCATTATTAGGCATCCTGTCTGGGGGCTGTGCTGCACACCCTGCTGTCTCACACTGCAGACAGGAGATCCTGCCCTGAGGGCTCCTCTTCCTCCAGGAAGGCTTACTTACTTAATTACTTTGTTTATAATTAATTTCCAAGCGAAAGGCAGCGCAAACACAAACTGATTGTGTTCCGCGTCTTTGTTCTGGAGCACAGTTTAACCTGCACCGACAGTGTACACATGCATTACTGAATTACTGTGTCTGTTATTAATTGACTCTCTCAAATATTAATTGATCCTGTGATGGAATCGTTCTGCTCGTTATACAATCGTTTACCTTCCTGTCTCTTCTGTCCACACAGGGGGCTGGCCTTCCAGGACTGTCAGTAAGTAGCTCGCCTGGTATTACGCAGTCATATTTTTAGCTGTTAATAACTCTGCTTTTAGGCTTGGAAACAATTTGCCGCTGATATCAAGTGAACATGTCGTTCTCATTCTCGTTTGCTCTTTCAAGGGGGCTCCAGGGCCTATCGGACTTCCAGGTGAAATTGGACCAAATGGACCAAAGGTAGGAACACTTGAGTTGACCATACAACCCTTGGAGACTTATCAGACTTTATATATATGAAATCATTGTTGCCTTCTTTCTTTCTTGTTTTTTTTTTTTTGTTGTTGTTGTTATATAGGGTGTCATGGGACCACCAGGACCTCCAGGGCTTCCTGGACCTCCCGGCAAGCCTGTAAGTGTCTTTCAGCAGAAAAAATTGCCACCAGGTCCATAAGTGTCCCCAGTGTGACAAAGTTTCTAGCGCCTCTTGTGGGCAAACTATGTAACTGCAGGCCTTTTGTCCGTTTCATAAACTGCATTCTGTTGAGACTATGTTGAACATGTGTTTTATTTGGCTGCAGTCATTCTGTGTGTGTTTTTGTTGTGCTGCCTGGTAAACATCTAGTGCAGTCAAAGCTCACTGCTGCTTCTTCAGGTCCCTACAGACGTTTGGTGGCGAGGTACGGGGAACAGTTTTGAGAGCTTGGCTTTCAGGTTTGCTTTCTAGCAGTGTGTGTTCTCTCCTGTGTCTGATTCCAGGCGGGATGGGGAGGGAAGGGGGAGGGAAAGGGAGGGGAGGGGAGGCAAGGGTCTTCATTGAGAGTGACGTTCCCAGCCCAGTGAAGTGTATTTGTTTAGCTTTAGTGCTGTCCTAAGGTAAATAAACCCCCATTAGATCAGTGCGCTGTCTCATCTGACTGTAGCAGGAATGCATCAGCCCCTGTAGAGATGCTTTACTTTCTAACTCGATCTATAAACAGCGAGAAGAAAAAAGATGAAGAGCGAGTGCTGGCTCAGCTCGGGGAAGAAGATGCAACTGTCTGCCACCTGTGACCGAGTCACTCTCCTCATTTATGCATCTTCCTCTCTGTCTAGGGTCCTCCAGGCAAGTTCATTGGTGGAGAAGAGGGCAGTGCTGACTTCCAGGTATGAGCTCAGGCTAAATCTCCTCTCACAAATCAGTTCTGACACTACTTGACTCTCACAATCCCTATATTTCTTCCTTTCTCCCATAGTGTCCGCTTAACTGTCCGGCAGGACCAAAAGGCCCCCAGGGACTGCAGGGAGTCAAGGTGAGGAGTCTGTCAGTTTGTTTCAAGCATCAGTGGAAGCAGCACAAAGTTGTTATGAAACTTCCTGACTGATTGTTGCCCTTTAGGGACACAAAGGACGAGCTGGTGTTCTCGGGGAGCCCGGTAGCATCGGAAAATTGGTGAGGCGGAGAGCAGACTCCCACTTACATGTCACCTATACATGTACATGTTGAAAGCAGCACCATGCACTCACCGACCATTCAGGCCCAGAAGAGGCAAGGATTAGCTCTAATGAAGCCCCCCGAGGCACATGACTGGCACTAATCTGCCTGCGATTAGTCAGGCCTGGCCCCGGCCCTGCAGTCAGTGCACAGCGAGCCAGATGAAAGGGGTGGTGAGGAGCCAGGTACATGCAGCAGAGGCTGGGAGAGTCAGGGTTCACGGAGACCTCTCACCTCGCTGTATTAAGCAGAGCTAACGAGCGCACAGTTTGCTCTGAGGGAGCGGCCAGGCAAGCCCCAGGTATTAGCCTCTGATCTTCCCACACAAGCAGCCTTCCGGCTGCGCTCAGACGCTCCAAACACTCGACGTAAGGACCAGGTTTTTGTTTTCTTTTCGAGGTTCTGCTTTGACTGAAGGTCTGTCTGGCTTTTTTTTTTCTCAAAAGCAGTCAGTGGGAGGTGTTTACATCCCCGCTTGTGAATCTGGCCAAAGAAAAAAAAACACAAGTGTGGAAATAAACTGTGTTACTTTTTTCTCAATGTTGTATCACCCATGAACGTTTCATCAGGTTCATGTGGAGCAGGAAGACATTTGAACAGCATGCAGAGCTGTGACTCTCTAGAACCAGGAATGTCCAATCAGGGAAGGGTAGGGGGGGAAAAGGGGGTAGTTTGGTCATGGGAATGATAGAGAAACTTCCTGACCAATTTGAAGGGTGATGAGATTACACAGCCCTGATAAAGTAAGTGGAGCTGATGGACACTTTGTCTGTCCCTGACCAGCCCTCAAAAGGTCAACAAGAATCCATCATTCAAAAAAGGACACAATGCAGCATACACAATTGATCCACTTTTGTTTTGTTTGGCTTTTTTTCAGCGTTTCATGCATAATGCCAGGTTTAACTGTGCTAAATGGCAAAGCAAACAAACAAAACATGACCAAAAACATGACAGTAAAAGGATGAAGATGGGTGCAGAATGCAATTCAAGCTACGTGTTTCTGGAGAGTCTGTTGTTAAAATTCAGATTTACTCATAATATAATAATGATATGGAGAGAAAAACTCAGGTGATGTAGGGCAGAACCATAGTTTACTGAAAGCAATAAACACTTGTTTTTGTCAATATATTGTTGAGCAAAAGTATTGTTCAACCCTGGCCAACAACCCACTCACTGGTACTTCATGTGCTCCCTCAGAAGGATTGTTGCTGGTCTCTGAAGTCGAGACCGATTAGCTTTGGAAAAAAAAACAAAGCGATAGAGAATTGCAAAAAAAAAGAATCCAAGTCACAAATAAAGATCAGTTGGTTTTGACAGCTTGGCAGGAAGGACGTGATTTTTTTAGTGAACTTTTCGGCTTTGTTTAAGTCAGACCAAAACCCCAATCGTAAAGACACTTAGATTTGCATTTTGTATGTGTTAGTAAAGGAAGAAATATAAATGGTTCAGTATCAAGGAAACACTGAGTTGAGTTGTCCTTCCCCTGGATATACATCTGAATAGAAACGTAGGTGTGCTTGGTGCTAATTGTTGGTGCTTAATCACATTTTCTGGCTTGTTCTTTTTGGCTCCCACTCTTTGTTGAGCATATATTCTGTTTTAAAGCTTCCTTTTGTTTAAGATGATGACAATGGCTTCTTTTTCGAACAAATTCACTTGCAAAGATTACCTGACTGTGATTATATAAGGTGTTTGTGATGGGGTTTTTCTTGAGTCCTCATTAAATTTTCACTGTTAGTGCGAACTACCCAATTAGTTTCAGAGAGATGTCTGTCTTTTAAGGATGCATGACCATCAAAGGCCTTGATGGGCATCAAAAGCAACCATCTGGATTTTCTCCCGCTTTAAGTCTCCTCGGTCAAAGTCAAAAAAACGCAAACAAGAGAAAAAAAAAGTTCATTAAAAAAACTTTTAATGTGGCGATATTGGAGCTCCAAAGAGAAGCACAAGATGAAAAAGCTCTTATATCTTCTCTGTTTTTCTTCAACAGGGCCTCAAGGGAGACGTTGGCATCTCCGGAGAACAGGGCATCCCAGGACCTCCAGTATGCCAACTATAATTTTGTCAACAGTAGCAGAAATATAAGCTAATAAACCAGTGTTTTTTTGGCAGGCGATATTCACAAAATGATATTTGCAGGTCTCTGTCTCTTGTAATGGTCAAGGCACTTACAGTGTTTTATCTTCCTTCAAAGGGTCCAATGGGCCTGAGAGGTTATCCGGGAATGATGGGTCCCAAAGGAGAGGCAGTGAGTACCGCACCTCTTTTATCACAATCACATGGAGCTGTACTGTCTGTTTTCCTCTCTTTTAGCACAGCGAGCCCATTCTCATTCACCGAACAGCACCGAGGAGCCTCCGCCAAACTTACCCCCACTACACAAACACCATCCATTACCAGCAATAGGGACATATGGAAATGATGCTAACACAAATCTTTCTCCTCCTCTAATGAGTTGGGGTTGTCTGGGTCCACGGTGCCTCCATCTGTAGTTAATGATCCGCCGTAGCCATCCGTCTTACTGTTAACATTAGCCGCGTTAGCCAAGTTAGCACCCCGGCTTAGTGCCAGAGCAAGAGTGGCAGACTCTCTGTGTAGCCCCCATTAGTGAAGTGAGTTAAGCGCTAATTATCCCTTCAGTGCAATGAATGGAAGGGTTTCTGTGACTTCGCATCCTCGTTGATTGATCGCACTTTGTTGTTTCCCCGCAGGGTCCCCGTGGTTACAAGGGCATCACAGGACCTGTAGGACTTCCTGGGCCTCCTGTAAGAATGCAAAAGCACACACTCAATTCTTCACAGAAAAAAGAAAAGAAAAAAAAAATGATGTTATTCTGAGTTCCTTCCTTTATCTTGCAGGGTGAAGAGGGACCTCAGGGACCACCCGGAGAGGCAGGAGACAAGGGAGACAAAGTGGGTGACTCTCCTTGTGTTGTCTCTTGAAGTTTGTTTTTTTTCAAAGAAGCCGAATGCAAAAGGAGAGGAAGATGAAACAGGCTTCAGAACGTGTACGGGGGACAGTGATACTGATGTGCACTGCCAATGCGCCAAGGCTGATCTGGTTATCTTCTGCAGGGCAGCCAAGGCATCCAGGGCCCACAGGGCGCGGTTGGCAAGAAAGGAGAGAACGTGAGTGAACTCACTTTTGTTTGAGAAAGAGAGAGAGAGAGAGAGAGAGAGAGAGAGAGAAAGAGAGTGTGAGTGAGTGAAGTCCACTGAATCACCCGCCCACTTTCTCAGGGCCTTCCGGGCATTGACGGAAAAGATGGCACACCTGGTGTTCCTGGAATCAAGGTGAGATAAGAGAGCACCAGCTGGGATAATGACGTGTAACTTCAATCTGAGAAAAAAAAAAAGCGACAATTTATTTCTTTTCTTTGCTTTTTCTTTCATGCAGGGTGGCCCCGGGCAGGCTGGGATGCCAGGTCCTCCAGGTCCACAGGGGGCAGCGGTGAGTGGTTGGGGGTGCAAGTTTGTGCATTTTGAGTCATAAAGACACATGGTCGTTTGCATTGGTAGAGGACGTGTTATCATTCACAGTACATATGTTGGACAGAAGTAGAACACAGAGGAGGTGAAACTGATGTAGCAGCCTATAAACTTTCTGCTGGGTTTTTGTTTTCTTGGGAGCCATCCAGGTTAAACCCTCCCCCCCCCCATCCCCCACAACCACCCCCCCAATGCCCTGTGTTGTTTTAGAATATAAAGCACCTTGAAATAGTGTTCTGCCTCCCACCGCTACCCATTTATCACAATCAGACCAGCGCGTGTACACGAGCCTGGCCGCGTCATTCTGACCAAGGTGTAATGGAGCATGAGATGCACACTTTGCTGTGTGGTCACTGCGGTGACACTAACACAGCCGCAATATCAAACGCTGCAGATGAGTTTCCACTCCGCCCCTGCTATACGACACCATCATCATACACACACACACACACACACAGCAACACACTGCAGCTGTCACTCATGCTGTTTCGAATGTTCTCAGGTGTAAATCGGGCTCATGTCAATTTTCAGGTCGGCTGTTATTTTAAGTTTCATTTCCGTCTATAGGGATTACCTGGAAGCCCCGGATCAAAAGGTGGCCCTGGAGATAAGGTACGAACTACAACTCTTTATTTGAGTATATTTTCTATCATTTATTATTGAGTATGTTGTGTTTATCTCTCTAACGCCAATCATTGTTTGTTTGCTCAGGGTGAAACAGGACCCAGGGGTCATGTTGGCATGTCTGGTCTCCCTGGACCTCTTGTAAGCTCCTTACCAACTATTTCCAGCTGAGGGCATCCAACAGAATGAATGATTCTACTTTTGTGTGCTTGCAGGGGGAGCCTGGTCTTCCAGGTGTGGCTGGTATGGAGGGAGTCCCTGGCCCCAAGGTGGGCAGCCTCAGTATTTTACTGAAAACATCAGCATGCGCTGCTTCACACCAGAATTACTCACCGCACCTGATTTCTGCAGGGTGACAGAGGCCAGCGGGGAGAAGTCGGACCAGAGGGAGTCGTTGGCAAGCCTGTGCGTATTGAGAATCATTTTTATGCTGTATTTGTGCTCAAATGCATATTTGGTATAATTCTCATATAACTTTCTGTCACCTGGCAGGGAGGCAAAGGAGAAAGAGGCCCCATTGGCATCCCAGGCGCTCAGGGTCTCAGTGGAACTAAAGGAGACAAGGTCTGTGCAATATGCTGCATACACATATTTATTGTGTGTAAAATGTGTAGTGAGTATGCTCAGGACAGCATCATGCTGATGTAGTTACATACAAATGTCCATTGGGGGCAGTATTCACCCATGAATGCTGGTCCAATGAGTCCAAAGTGAATGAGCATGAAGAAAATCATAGAAATAAGCAATATAAATGATAATCAAAGTATCCTTCCAGATGAAACTTCCTTTTCTTATTACTTCGTGAACTTCTGTGTCATCACTGCGATTTTTTTTTTGTTTTTCAAGATTAAGTGTTAGACGACCACACTGACATTATCTTCTTCACTCGCTTCTGTTTTTAGGGCTTCCAAGGAAAAGTGGGGTCAAAGGGCGACGTCGTGAGTGAACGCTTTTGCCTTTTTTAACCAAACTCGTGAATTCAATCTTCACACTTGAGGAGGGGGGGGAAAGCTCCCTGGAGCTGTCCTCCTCTTTTACTTCTCCTTCATCATCTTTTCCACTCTGTCGCCTTCAGGGTGACCCCGGCGTTGAGGGATTGGCTGGCGAGAAAGGTGAAAAGGTAAAAATGATTATGGCGCAAGCCAAAGCCCCTCAAACTTTTTGTTGGCGAAGCACAGGAAAAGAAAGACTGCAAAATAAATAAATAAATGAAAAACCTTCAGACTTTAGATAAGAGGGCTTCAAACATTCGGTTGTGAAGGCATCAAAGAAGAAGAATATATAGCAGAAAGTGTTGGAACTTAGCCAGAGTTGGGAGGGAGAGAAAGAGGATGCCTGTTTTTGAATTAGCATTCAAATCCCAGTAATAATCCAGATGGCACATAAGCTACATTTACATGACAGTGAAGCAACATTTCCTTTTTTTTCGAATGTTACAATAATCTTTTTTGAATCGTCGCTCGGAGGCACAAATGACAGATGGGAGTGACACGTGTGAGACTAACACCTTCTTTCTTCTCTGTGGCAGGGTTTGTCTGGTGAGCCGGGGCCCAAAGGACAGGTGAGGGGCCACAGTGTCAACATCCAGCCCCCACAAGGGGGGGGGGACGACACTTGGTTTGTCTTCCTTTGTTGATACGTCCTTTCTGACACGCTTTTTGTCTCACAGCAAGGAATCCGCGGTGACTCCGGTCACAATGGACCCACTGGAGACGCCGGTAAACCGGGAGACGTGGGGCCGTCGGGGCTGCCTGGTCCTCGGGGACTCAACGGAGAGCGGGGGGTGCCCGGCATGCCCGGCATCGAGGGGTCACCTGTGAGTCCGGTTCAGGCCTGGTCAGAGCAGCGAGTGTGTGTCTGTGTGTGTGTGTGTGTGTGGTGACAATGCTGAGTGTTTCCCCCGTCTCTTCAGGGGCGTGACGCGTCCGACCAGCATATCATCGAAGTGGTGCTGAAGATGCTGCAGGGTGAGCGTCTCATCCCGAATGTTCACCTTTCATGTTTAAACGGATTAGCTCATTTCCGGGCAACGCTTCCATCTCCTGAGTAATCAGCTGCACGCCATTGAAGTTCATCTAATCAAGACATGATGATGATGATGATGATGATGATGATGATGATGTTTCTTCTGTTGTAGAGAGACTAGCAGCGGTGGCGGTGAGCGCTAAGAGGGCCGTGCTTGGCGGGACAGGTGTAATGGGACCCCCGGGACCTCCTGGACCCCCAGGCGCACCCGGTCCTCAGGGGCCCCATGGTCTGCCGGGTGCTCGCGGCATCCCGGGAATGATCGGAGCGCACGGACAGATTGGAAACACTGGGCTCAAAGGTGAGACGGGGAAAAACAATGGTGTTGGCAGTACAATGAGTGTTGAGGGCTGCATCTGACGTCTTTACATGTAATATCTGCCTCAGGAAAGAGAGGGGCAAAGGGAGACAGGGGGGATCCAGGCAAACCCCACCCAGGACTACCAGGACCTCCAGGATTACCAGGTGAGAGCTGCAGAAATCATGTTTGCATGTTTACAATCATCGTTGCTTCAGGAAAAGCTCTTTTTCTTTATCAATGGGTCCACTCACAGATTAGTTCCCTAACTTTGGTCCCGGACCCCCACAAGGGTCACAGAGACCCTGAAACTTTAATGCTAAAACTAATGA
>JAUESE010000061.1:6111412-6121484 GCA_032274725.1 Malacoctenus triangulatus
GTCAGCACAACCAATGCTCCAGTTGACTCAAGGGGAGGGGGGGGCTCACTCTGCACAGCACCTCCGCTTTCCATCACTTAGACACGGGAATAATTGAACAACTGGAGAAAGAGACAACCAAACCGTTTCCTCATCTGAAATAACTTTCATTAAGGAGCCACGCGGGGCGGCAGGCGATAGCAAGATGGCAAAGATGGAATAATCAGGCGGGAGTTAATTTAAAATTGAGATGATCCACATTTTAAAGCAAAAAAAAATGAATATATTACAACGGTGGAGGTACGTAGCCGGGACTTATTTCACCTTTACTTTCCAACTTCTGCCAAAGCTGCTCTATGCTTAAACTCATTAAAATAGAGTACTTTACCTTCTATATATAATCTACTTTTTACACTGTGAATATAGCAATATATTACAGCTTGAATGCACACAAAGTTCCTTCATAGAAAAGACTGGTGCTGTTGACTGATGCTAGCAAAGTTCAGCTGGTCAGGATTTCTTTAATCTACTGTATGTTTACAGTCATTTTTGAACTCTGACACTTAAACTCAATGCAGTCAATCAATTTTTTCAATTCTTACGAATTACACTTTTTCCAAAGTGCTCCTTTCTGCTGTGGTGTGATTAGACAAGTAAACAAAGAGCGTGACGGTTTGAACGCTACTCACAGACGTGCCAGATGGACCCTGAGGACCCGGGAAACCAGGAGGACCCTGTGAACACACAACAACAGCAACACTTCAGAACACCTGATGGACTCCACCTGTGGCACCGCAAGTTTCAATCACTCGGACGCGGTTTGTGTAAATCTGCTTTTAAAAAGGTCTGTGTTTTAGACAGGACTGTGCCACGCTCTCACTGACACCAGCAGGGGGCTCTGTGAACTCATGCAAAGTGGCAAGAAAAGGAACCTCAAATCAAAAGCTTTGAGGGAAAAACACCCGACGGTGCCGTCCTGAAATAATGATAACAAAAAAATATAAACCTAGTTCTTCTGCTTACAGAAGTAAAAGCAATGCAGTGATCAGAATGTACTGTGGTTTCTGAACATCCTCAATAATTGATTTTTTTTGATGTTTTCTAAGTTGGAACTGCATGACATTTAAGTGCTGGAAAACTTTGAAAGTCTCCTGCCTGAATGTGCCATAAACACCCATTTTCAAAGATTTTTAGGAAGAGAATTCACCCCCTGCAGCTTCCTGCTGTTTGATCAGTGAAAATTAGTTTCATTCAAACACAAGCCAGATAAAAGTCGAGGACCGGACCGCTGGCTGCCACTGTGTCTCCTCATGATAGGACAGCAGCCTGTGTGTATCGTCCCCCTCTCTGAAGTGAGCAGGAATCTGCTCCATCTAGTGGATAGATGGGCGAGTGACCTTCGGGGTTCAGACTAATCCTTACCATGCTGCCTGGTAATCCGGTGGAGCCTCTTTCTCCAGGTATACCCTGGAGTGAACAAGAATAAACAAGAGGTGAGAGTGAAACTCTGAACGCAGCCGGTTCCCGTGACGACACACAGACACTCACTCTCTCTCCTTGCATCCCTGGTGACCCGGGTGTTCCTGGAACTCCGGGTGATCCTGCGCGGAACCGATCACCCTGCCAGGCCAAAACACCGCCCACAGATAAATGTTCACATTTCGCTCTTTTTTTGGGGCCTTTTTCAAAAACAAATTAACTTAACAGTATTTAACTGGAAGCTAATCGCTACTGACCACAGCTTGCGTTGCCTGCTCGTTCCTCAGTCTGTCCAGACACTAAAGGAAAAAAGGGACAGACTGTTAGAACGAGGCCTCAGTGCCACACTGGGACATCAAACCGTGCACTCCCTCAGAAATCCAACAGGTTTCCATTCTGCATGCGTCCGACTCAAAGTCCCCCCCACGAGCCTCACCCTGTCACAGCTGTCCAACGTGGTCACACCAGGCTTGCCCTCGTCTCCCTTCTCTCCCTTGGCGCCAGCCGTACCTGGCACCCCTGGGAGCCCCTGGGTACAGCCCCCTTCACAGGCGTCCTGTGATGCACACATAGAGGAGCGTGCGTGTACAAAGCTGCTGATTATCGAGCCTGAAGCTGTCGAGGCAAAAAGCATTTAAAGAATCAACTTACATCATCAGGTCCTCCCGGTGAGTCTTGAGCTGGACGGTTTGCTCCAGTAGAACTCTGCAGAAGACCAAGGAACATACAATTATTAGGAATTAGGGAAATTAGTGGCATCAAAGATGATAACTAAGAGCAAGACATTATCAAAATCAACTCTTTTCTTCTTTATCAAACAGAAGCACAAAGTTCTCTCCACCACTTCTACAAAAACAGCTCAAGGACGACGCAGTAAAAAAAGTGGAGTACCTTTCACGACGACACAGTTTCACCATGACACGACTCCTTTATAGGGACACGAGCACAATGGGGACCGATTCCTTCTCTCAAGGTTGGACTAATCATTTGTTTAACAGTCTGTTACTGGCAATTAGATAGATTGAGAGTCCCGCGCTGACTTATGACTCATCAGCACAATGACGGCGCAGCAGCACCTTGGTCCTGGTTGGTTGCTACAGAATTCATTTCAGTCAAGGTAAAATGATCCGCCAGATTACCAGTGGAGGACCTTGCAAGACATGGATATATTAGGGAAAACAGCATATTCAGAAACTTCAAGCTCACAATGGTGGCATGATAAACACCCATTGAAGCATCTAAAATATAACTATGCTAAAATTCCCCCTTGTGAAAACTAGAAGTACAAATAAACTAGAACTTAGGGAAAAAACATGCTAGCTTAAAGAATGCAGTTAACATAATTTAGCTCGATGTATTTCTCCCTATCAGTTCTTCATAGAAAGGACACAGCTGGTACACTGAAGCTGCTACTTATCAGTAACTAGTGTGATATTATCCTGTGGGAGCTCAGTTGGAGGCTGATTTTCACCCAAATGAAAAGATCTGGTGCCCATCAACACCTCATTTTCACAGAATCCTTCCTTTTTGTTGTCCTGAACCTATTCCGCACTCACCCACGTTTTACCCTCTAAAAGTTCCATTCCTCGTTAGCTCTCGCTGGAAACAGCCGATAGGGACAATTACAGTGATGTGATGAGTTTTCTGAGGCACCGTGATCTTTCTCAAGATTTCTTTAAAGCATGTAAAAGCAGAAAAAAAATTCACAAAAATTGTTTGAGCTGCCATTAGTCAGGAATGTGAGGTCACTGTCAAAAGTCTGTCCTCCAACTTCAATGCAACAGGTGGAAATGTGAGAATGCTCTTCTGATGTGTCGAGCTCACCAATGAAAAACCCTTGAAATCACATCACAATGGCTTGCAATCGATTGAGGCTGCATCTGCCAGGAAAGAGCTCATACCAGCATCCATGTGGACGACCAACAAGAGCAGACGATAACGTCCAAGATGGTTAAAAAATGCCAAATGTCACAGCAGAATCTTTGAGATGTCTTCAAATAAAGCTGCTCATTTTGCGGACCTCGCCATGTTCACTGAGAAGCAGTCAGCTCCTTGTCAAAGCAAAGCGACCCTTTCCACTCACAGAGTATGTCAATAGCACCTGGCCTGGTTTCAAAGTCATTACAAGCCCATTTGACATTGTTCAAACGGGAGCCATTAGCCAGAAAGGCTATTTCATGCCGCACTCTATTGGATGTTCCTCGAGCTTGTGCATTAACGGACTTGACTGAAAGGAGGTTCTTTATAATTATATGTCACCGCGCAATGTTCACCACTGCCGCACTCTGCAGGGACTTGCAAATTGCTAACTTTGTGATATTTCAGAGCAACACAGTGCTTTCACAGACAGAAGCAGTTTGCGAGCGCCCTAAGAGCCGGGCGGCTACTTTCTGAGAAATAATACCTGCAGAACCAAGGAAGAAAAACAGCCACTGATGGGTTTATATAACCTGCATTAAGGCCAAACGCAGTTTAAAGTGAGTTTATAGAGTCGGCAAATTCTGGCTGTGTTTGTAGTTTAGCAACAGATCTGATCTTTTGCTACGTTTCAGTCAAACCCCAGTGCCTCTCGCTCTCTCGCTCGCTCTCTTTCTCGCTACATTTCCCTCATTTCAGTCTGGAGATTATGTCTGCAGAGTCATTTTAACAATCGAGGTGCTCCTTAATGTGCAACCAATCAACTGCAGTTTCTATAAGATCAGTTTCAACAGTCTGCCTCCCCTTCATTAAACTACTACTTTAATTCCTGTGCTGAAGGTGAAGTTCCCCTTGAGTGCTGGCTGGAGATCAGCATTGATGTTCCTCTAATGAAATTAAGCCATAAACAGGCTCCCCAAAAAAGAAAAGAAAAAAAGAACCCAAATTGACACAATTTGCAGTCAGAAACTTCACACGGCTCTTATTTTCTCCACTTTGGAACAAGTATCGCCCACAGTAAAACTTGAAAGCTCACCTTAAAATACACCAACAGCAGAGTGAAACTCTGAAGGTGTTTTTATACGTCTGCGTCTGATCCCTGCGACCTCATCATGTCACAGGCCGTCTATCTGAACATCTACACACTTCTTTTAACTTTGCCTTTATTTGGCTTCAGTAGCTTCACTTGAAATAAGGAAAAGTTCAGAAGTTTATGAATTAAAATCAATAAAACCATTAAAATAGGATCTTTTTTTAATAAACACATTATAACAATCTCTAAAAAAGGTTAATTAAACACTTGTGTAAATACTATCAAACATTTTTGGCTATGAGACCATTTTCTGATAACAAATGTATTCATTTCATGGTTCGCCATCATTTCTACAGAACAGCCCCTGATCTCAAATCAGAAGTTAAGCTCCGCCTCTCCTCCTTCCTCCCCCTACTTTTACTTACGATTCTTCCCGGCAAACCCGGATTTCCCGGTATCCCGTCGTTTCCGGGGATACCCTGAAAGAAGGAACTGAGGTTGAGCTGGTCTGCCGCCAATCAGGGGGGGGGGCTAGCCACCAATCGGGGGGGCTAGCCACTCCCATCTCCACCAGGGGGGGTTAAGGCAGAGCCAAAAGGGCAGGGTAGAGACAGAAGGAGGCCACTCCTTCTCTGCCGAGTCTCAGAAGAGTTTGACCAAAAGAACAAAACCCCAACCCTGCTTGAATCGTTAGGAACTATTTGGAGTTATTGCAAATGCGCCTCAGTCAAAGACACGACATCTTCAGTTAAGGACAGTTTGCTGTTTTATGTTGGTTTACACCTTTGACTCTTGCAGCGCAGCGTCACTTTATTTGAAGGTCTGTTTAAATCACAAACAAGCGGATCAAATTCACACTTTGGAGAAGCTTTGTGTCCTCATGTCAACTTTCGTATTTAAATCCAGACCTTCAAATAACTGTTCATGTCTCGAGCGACATATCCAAAGCTTGCTCGGCTACTCCCCCACGCGGGTTAAAGCTGGAAGCACCGGACAGGTTAGTGCCACTTGAAAACTGGTTTCCAGTCCTGATCACCTGCTCATGTCCAAGCGACGGCACACAGAGAACATCTCTCCACTTTTCTACATGCATATCTGTATTCACCCCCCTGAAGATGCCAAGCATGTACCCAGAGTGCCCAAGCTGGAAGCCTGCGTCATCAGTACCCTCTCGTTCAATTCAGGCTCTTTGAGCAGCTTCTGAATTGAACTGTGAAAACATCTCTCCCCCCCTCCTCCAGCGTCCCGGCCCCTCTTTATCTTACCTGTGGTCCCTGCACCCCCGTGTCTCCCTGGTCCCCGGGGGGGCCAGGAGGGCCGGGAGGTCCTGGTGGGCCCTGCAACATATGAAAACATGACCCCCGAATGAAAGAATGAAAAAAAAAAAAAAAAAAAGGTGGCACCTGCCAAAGTTTGCAAGGTAATAAGAGACAGAGAGCTTTCAGACAAAGCCAAAGCTGTCAAACGGGACTCCTGGCTGACAGATCAGACCTGGGGCCCGGGCTGCCACATGCTTATTGAAGTTCCTGGAGCTCCCTGGAAGGTAAAAGGATGCAAAAATCAGAGCAGCTCCAGCGTTCAGAGGATCTGCAGAGCGCACAGTGTGACGTTATTAGGAAAAATAAAACAAATGTCAAAGCAGTGAAACCCACAAAGAAGAAAAATGTAGACATTTCCTCATATGGCTCTTGTGGAGTCATAATGAGTTTTCTGAGCATGTTTAAATATATATATGTATATATATATACATATATATGAATGTAAAGAAACATCAGTGTTTAAGCAACAGCAGAAGAGCGACAGTCCACCGAATGACATTAATTGCATGTCCTTTTTCGAGTGTGCACTCACCGGTCCGCCGACGCCCGTGTGCACAGGCATCACGCAGTTGCACTCTCCTGGTTCACCCTGAAATGTAAATGAAAGGGGCTGAAGCTGACCTCTTTGCACATAGTCAAGAACAGCCAGCAGGTTTGAGTCCTCGTGTGAGGAAGGAACTGAGCACTACAGCTGAGGAAAACCCGAGTTCGATTCCGGTCCCCTCAGTCTGTGTGGAGTTTGCATGTTCTTCTTGCGTCTGTGGCGACTGTAACTTAATTTTGGGATTAACTGGGACTCTTAATTGGTCTGTCATTATGTGTTAGATCACTGACTTGGCCTGGGTTTACTCAAGAAGCTCCAGCATCCACAAAAGCGGGATGAGCAGGAAATGCTAAAAAGCTTTCATTCTGTGTTCAAGTCGAAAATCGCCAGTTTTGGGAAATTCACAAGTCATTCACAGAAATGATCACATTATTGATTCCACAGGTTACAGGAGGAGGAGAGTCCACCGGTGAATTGGATATATTCACTTTACTGAAGAGAATGAGAACAAATCTTTCAATTCATTTATTTGCAATAGTTCCTGGCTCTGGCGTTGGGCCTGTGGAGGTGAGTATAAATTCCCTGTTGTCCTTACAATCACTAAAACTGCCCATCGACGTCTGAGCTCCTCCACACTGACTCCAGCATCCGTGTGCTGTCACACAAGGACTCGAACCTCTTTTTAATTCTCTTTCTTTTTTACCAAATTTCTAACTTTCATATTCTCTTTCACTCAGCATTCACACATCTTGCACCCTTTCCGACCCCTGAGCGCTGCCTCTGATGCCTCCCCCCCCTCGCCCCCCCCACCCCTCCCTCTCAGTGACAGTGTGTACTGGTGGCTCTGATGAACGTGGTAATTAATAGTCGCACATTCTCTCTCTCTCTCTCTCTCTCTCTCTCTCTCTCTGGGCCCCCAAAACTCCTCTTGTCTGCCAGCAACAGTACACTTGTCACCTCCGCTGCTACTCTATCTGTGCCCCGAGGCCGGCGTGTGTGCACGTCGGCATCGGCGCACGTGTGAGTGTGTGTCTGAGGCATGGGGGGGGGAGGGGGTGGCGGGTGGTGTGGCGGTCGGGGGCGTCGAGCTATCTCTTGCGATTACCATCTGTTCCACCCCCTTATATCCAAAGCCCTCCAGTTCCCTTCATCCAAACAAAACGGTAGACTTACCTTGTCCCCCTTAGCTCCATCAACTCCCTGCAAGAGAGAGAAGAGCGAAGACACACACACGCACACACACGGACACACGCACACACACACGACAAACACTTAGTTACTCTTTCTTTGTTGTTTGAGAGGAAAGCTCACGGGGCAGTGTGCCGAGCGCAGATCAGGGGACAGAGGATGAGATGGCAGCAGACATCGCCTCTGTTATGGATCGAGGCAGACATCCTTGGTTACAAACGACGCCCAAATCAAGGACAACTCCCCAAGAAGCTCCAGAAGGAAATTAAAACTGCGAGCAGACGTTAATTCAGAGGCCAATATTTCAGTTTGTGGCTTTTAATTTTTCCTTCTCTTCCAGTCGCTGATGCAGATGTAATAAAAGGAAACAATGCAAACAGAGGAAGAAACCAGCTCACGTTTTTGCCGTCAGCTCCCGGCTGTCCTGTCGAGCCCGGAACTCCGTCTCTACCCTGTGGGCCAGAAGTAGATGGGACACAGTGTTGAAGGAAGTAAAAGGCAGTACTTCACATTCAGACAGATGCATTTTTTAATCCTACCGGGGGTCCGGCTACTCCAAGTCCCTGTGGCCCCTGTGGTCCAGGAGGCCCCGGATCACCTTTGGAGCCCTACGAACAGGAAACAGACCACATGCAGATCTGGCCATTGATCACAATAATATTATAGAATTAGATAAGCTGGTTTTCTGTTACCTTTCTCCCATCAATGCCAGCAGGTCCAGAGGGTCCTTGGACACCAGGGGGTCCCTGTACAAAAAGGTACGATTTGCTCAAACTCTTCCATGTATTTTGGGTTGAAATGTAAACTTTAGATCAGGGTGCAATTGAGGTAAACAAGAGAGGAATTGACACTGTGAAATCCTGGTGGAGGCCACCAGTGTTCAAGTTTCATAACTAAGAAAGCAAACGAGAAGCTCGTGAGCAGTTGAACACTCTCGTCATTGTCTCAAAGCCAAGCAGCCCCTTTACAGGGGGGCAGAGTGAGGATCTTTGCGCAGGCTGGTTTCAAGGTCATCTCACCCTCGACACACTGACACAGGCTTCGACTCTGACACCTCTGGAACAATCCCACAGGTGTTCGGTGTTGCTTGGACACCAAGATTATCCCCACAGACCTTGTTGTGGCGAGGACAAACGGAGAGCAAGTCGTGCTGCTTGCTTTTAATCAGGATTCAGGAAATTAAGCCTGCTGGAAAGGAGTCTGCGCGTGCCTGATTAAGATTTACAGTGTAATTTTATTGAACATGAGTCCAGGAATTGTTAATGTGGGCGGACCATTTTGATCTCCTCTTTTTTTTTTTTTCCCCGAGTAGACAACATGCGGGCAATCCTGTTTCAGACGTATTAACGAACTTACAACGAGTCCTGGCAGGCCCCTCGCTCCCTCATCACCCTGTGGGGAAGGCGAAATGATGATAAGAGAAGCAGAAGGCTAATGAGGTCAGTAAAGGACACAGTGAAAAGACTTTTAATGTAACAGTTGTTCCACAGTTAATCAAAGGATTTGCCAACATAACAGCATCACTTTCAGATTCATTAAACTTTACTGGTATCAAAAGTTAATATTCTGCGGTGAGTTATACGCAACGGGGCAACGTCTAGTTCGCGGTTGTGGCTGGGTTGTGTGCAACAGTTGCATCAGATTTCAGGAGTAAACTTCTTTATTGATGTATTTTTAAAGACACATAAAACCTCACCTGTGGTCCAGGAAGGCCGACTCCTGCAGCGCCGGCTTCTCCCTACAGGGGGTGAAAAACAGCTTAGAGCAGCGGTGGTCCCCGGGGGGAGACTCGGTCCTTCTGCATGTATTTATAAACGCGATAATACAATAAATGGACATTCACACCTTGCCTCCCCTGGGACCGGCGGGCCCCACAACACCTGGCAAGCCTGGTTTTCCCTGGAAGTAAAACATGCGAACCGGTCATCAGCGAATTGTCACGTTCATACATTAACACGCGATCCCCCTCCTCCTCACGTTTCTGCCCGGCTTTCCTTCTCCTGCAGGACCGGGCTCGCCTCGCTCTCCCTTGGGGCCTGGCACGGCGACGCCATCACCAGCCACAGTGGCAGAGGAAGGACAGCTGGTGCAAGCATCCCCCTGGGAAAAACACCCACCCCCTGAATCAGATATCGTGCAGGGAAAAAGCGAGCCTAATTTAAAAGTGTCTGTCCTCTAATTCAGCTAATCAGCATTCATTTTTATTCCCTTTAAAGTGGCGTTTGCTACAACTGCGTGACCTCTTGTTTCACCTGTGATTTTTAATGGATGGAGAGAAAACATTCAATTAAAACTCTATTAATAGAAATCTGTGGCATTTAATAGAGACAAAAGTTCACAAGGTTCAGTTTTTTTCAAAATTTTAACAAATCAGATGATTTGAATCAGAGTTCACAGAAGAAGCACAGCTCCGACCTTCTAGTGCAACAACAAAAACTTGAGTGAGGACATTTAAATGAAGGTGCGCCATGCTAAACTGGCATAACGCTGCGACCAGATGGATTTAGGTACCTTCTCTCCCTTCAGGCCCATTAGTCCATCTCGACCGGGCTCTCCGGGCAGTCCTGGGGCGCCCACGGCTCCATCTAATCCCTTTTCTCCTTGATCCCCTTG
>JAUESE010000061.1:6128706-6144857 GCA_032274725.1 Malacoctenus triangulatus
GTGTGTGTGTGTGTGTGTGTGTGTGTGTGTGTGTGTGTGTGTGTGTGTGTGTGTGTGTGTGTGTGTGTGTGCGCGTCTTTGTGCAGTTCAGTTCAGCTGCTCTTCCCGCATCCGCTTTAGAAGAGAGTCTTCCAAGATGCTGACGTCTGCATATCCGGATGTGTAGGAATGCAGATAAGCGTGTATAGGTCACACTTCCACAGAATATGAATGAACCTTGGGCGGAAAATGAATGAGGGCGAGGCTCCATACCTTCTGTCCTCCTTTGCCTTCTGCACCCGGAGGCCCCTGGAAGATACAAAGAGAGGCGGAAAAAAAAAGAAGCGGGGGTGGGTGGGGGGTGGGGGGGTGGTTTAGGTTAGATCAAGAAGTAAGAGAGTTGTTCAACTTTGCAAAGAGTGAGGTCATATCCCCCCCTTCTCCCCCCCTCCGCTCCTCCACTTCCTCCTGCCCTAACCAGGTATGACAGATGGACGCTGGCACTATTGGAAATCGTTGCACACAGAATCTCATAAGGCTCAAGATTTATATTCTTTTTCCCCTCACAAATCATCCTCTATTCCACCTGCTGGGGTAAGTGGGAAGATGCGGAGCGAACAGGGGGGGGGAGGGAAACGCAGCCTGCGCAGTCTGCCGAGTCCTGATTCACTCGAGAGAAGGAAGGATGCGTTAAGATTACAAGAAGAAGAAGACCTTTGCCTCTCACAATAAAGCTGCCGCAACGGCGAGCATCACAAGGGCAAACACAACCCGCAGGTAGCGAGAGAGAAAAAAAAAGAGAGAAACGAATAACAGCTTGAACGATAAGAAAAATAAAATACACACGCGATCAAAGCAAGCGCTCAAAGTTCAATTGTGTTACAGCTCAGGCCGCGTCTACATCTGTCTAATAAAACGTGTTGTAAAAATTGTTAAAGTGGAGCGACGGTTCTCTGTACGCACCGGCAGCCCTCGCTCTCCCACCCCGGGTACGCCGGCGTCTCCTTTGGGCCCGGGCGCCCCCTGCAGCGCCACCGTGTTGCCCGTGTCGGAAGGCAGCACCGGGCAGACTTCGCACGGGTCACCCTGAAGATGGAACACGAGCCAAGCACACGAGGTGTGGGTGAAGGGTCGCGGAGCGACATGCAGATAAAGAGATTAAAGGAGCTGTTGACAGCAGATGATACCTTCTCTCCTTTCGACCCCCCTGGTCCTCGCGGTCCCTGTGAAAACAGCAGAATCTCGGTCAAATCCCCGACGTGTCAGCTCATGGTGAGAGGACTGTCTGTTGGAAGCTCATGCATACTTGACTGGATACCAATCAATGTTTAAAAGAGACTCTCACTGGCTCTCCTGGTGATCCGTCTTCTCCTGAAGGTCCTGCGTCACCCTGGAAACAAAGAACCAACAAGACGCTCAAATTTACTGCTGCTTTGAACGCGCTCGCTCCAATTTCTTAAACCCTCTGATGAACGCGCCGTCCTGCCACTGGAGTCAGAGGTGAGGCGAGCATGCTAATTGGCTTGCCTACAGTCATAGATCCCTCACAGTCGTCTCCGACGGCCTGAAGTGACCTTTCTTCATTTTACACACTGTTTAAAATGCACCAATGTCTTACAAAGCAGGTGTGATTTGAAGTGGAAAATAATCCTCCCCGTTCAGGTGATTTATAGCTACGTATCCCCTGGTAAAGGCAGAGGAGCGGCGCCCCGATGTACAAACATTTCCCAGCGTCAATAGTTTTGATTACATTCTCATGACGTAGCCAGAGAGAGAGAGAGAGAGAGAGAGAGAGAGAGAGAGAGAGAGAGAGAGAGAGAGAGAGAGAGAGAGAGAGAGAGAGAGCGAGCGAGCAAGCATGTGCCAGACTTGAAGCTTACCTTATCTCCCTTCGGACCGCCCGGTTCACCAGGAAGACCCTGGCAGCAGAGAGAGAACATAAATCTTTTCCAATACCTTTTTTTTTTTCCAGAAACTTTGAGGCTTTAGTCAAGGACAATGAATTCAGCATCAAAAAAAAAAAAAAAAAAAAGAAAAGCAAAACATTTCTGCCAAGTCCTGGCCTGCACTTCTGAAGCAGTGTCAAATACAAGCCTGCATTTTGGTCAAAGTTAGACGACATCCAAGAGGAACGCGAGGATGAACGTAAATCAATTTAAGGATTTAATTGAGGGGGTTCTCGGTATTGGATAACCCGTCTGGATATACGCTCCTCCCACATCCAAAACTCAGGCCACACATACTTTGTCTTTATCCAAGTTGTAATGTTTTGAATGACAGTGAGATTTCCCTGACAGCACCACATTTTGCAATTGGTCAGAAAGTATTAAAGATTGTCAGCACGTGGCCAAGACATGAAAGCCGTTAACTGACATACTTCAGATGAATCCTTCATATCTCAGGATTCACTGGCTTTATATGCATAATTGTATTCATGTCAGTGTTGCACAGGGTGGATTTTGTGTGACTCAAATGTGTTCAGTACTTCAGTTCTTAACTTCTTCCTTCTTGGGAAGAAAGAAAGAAATATTGTGGAGCTAGAAGGCATCGATCGCCCTGAAGGCCAGATTTGTCCCACTGCCAGGCTCCCCCCTCAAGCCCTCTGGCACCCCTAGTGGAGGTCCCGTCACAGACCACCGGTTTCTTCCCCAAAAAATCCAAATCTATCTTCTTGTTTTTGTTTTGGAGAACATTTATTGACTAAAATACCTACCGGAGGACCTGGCTTTCCAGACCCTGGTAGTCCTGGAAGTCCAGGCTTCCCTGGCTCCCCTGCCAGCCCCTCGGGCCCCACAAAACCCGGGGTCCCCTAAAAGACAAGTCCAACACATGTCGGTTTTAATCCAGACTGAACTCAACGTCTGTGACATTCAAGCTTGATGGGAAACTCTCAGACGTAATGAAGACGGACCTTCTGTCCCTTGGGGCCGACCACACAGATGGACCCCGCTCGACCCTGGAAAACAGTGAAGAGGCAGAAAAAAAGAAGTGACATCATCCGTGTCAGACACAAGATCGGCTGAATATCTGTTTTTCGGGAACGTCTTCATGTGCTGTTAAAGGCACTTGTTGATTTCCCTCATTTGTTTGACATTTTACGACATGAAACAGAAAAGAGGGCGAGCCGCGGAGCCTGCGCGGCGTATTATCTCCACTGGCGCATACGCGATATTTTCAGCCTGCCTGATTCAAGTCACATCAACAAGCACATTCATATTCACAATGTCAGGCGGATGGGAGGCTTAAGAAAATCTATCCTCCACCAAATCCATCTGGCCACGACAAGCACTTAGCCCGGTGAACAGCCAAACGTGAGCGCGTCTGTTGCCGGGAAAAACGGGGGTGGGGGGGGGGGGGGTGGCGAGGGGATATCTGCCAGCACACACACGTTGTAATTTGTTCCTCAAAACTTTTTCATGCGTCTATGGGATCACTGCACCGAACAGGGAAGATTAAAAGGTTTAAGTCCTCCTGAATAGACGCCTGCCTGTGTGAGAGACGAACAGCACAGTCAATGAGGCAGCATTGATTGTGCAAGCTTTGTTGCTCGAGCCTAATCTAACAGGCATTAACAGGCCGACTTAACTCAATGGGAGACAGGAGGGTGGGGAGGGAGGATGGGGGAGGGGGGGGATGATATCAATGGGAGTCTGAGCTTAAAGAGTAATACCGTATAAGTTTACTGAATATCCGCTGGAGCCTGATAAAAGTGGCTGCGTTAAGAGGATGTGTGTGTATCGGAGTGTTTGTAAATGGAAGCGGGTGTGTCGGACTTCACCTCGGAGCAAATGCGAACGTCTTACCGAGGCTTTTCCTTTTTATTGCTACAATTACAATATGAAAAAAAAGGAAGATAAGAAAACAAACAAAAACAACTCCACGTACGTCTTTCCCTGGAGTGCCCGTCAGACCCTGTGGACCCAGCTCTCCCTTCTGACCTTTTTCTCCCTGAACAAAGGCCGGTGGGAAAAGGAGAATAAAAACAGAGGGGAAATTCAAAGGTTAGAATTCAATGAAATGATCATTAGAAGGTCATATCTTCATTATTCATTGGCAAAAAAAAAAAAAAGAAAAAGTCCCCTTTAAATCGCTCACCCCGTACAGCGCTCCTTTGCCCCAGTTGCCAGACGTCGCCTGTGGAGGGAAGGAACGGAGACGAGGTCCCGATCAATGACCTGACTCTAAGGAGACAACGCGCGCACACCGCTGGAGCATAACAAACACACACGGACCACTCGGCAGCGCTCGGGAGCCATGAGCCCGAGTTCACGCACAAACACACACACACAATCGCACACACACAATATGAGAAACGAGAGCTGGCTTTCACAGTGAAAAGCAGGTGAAGGTGCACACACTCTAAAGCGGAACAAGCTGAGAGTAGTGGTGCTGTGATTGGTACAGCGAGGGCCAAACACAAGTATCGGACACTACTTAAAGAAATGACAGGACAGCTTGAAAAGCACAGGTGCTAACTGGAGGACTGGGTGAATAAAAGTACAGTTTAAGCAGGAAAACAGTTCAAACAGGGAGCTATTAAATGGTATGTGGTCCATGAAGCATGTAATGTTTATCTTGAACAACACAGGGAACGATAGCAGACCCCCCCTCGACAGCCTTCTGGCTGCACAGAAGAGCAGCTGCCACGTTTCTTGCGTAGCAGGACTGAGCAGTTGTGAAGTTGTTGTTGACCGACTCAGTTTTTTATCACTTTTATGTGTCTATCCACCTTCTGTCTTTCCATCGATCTACAGTGTATAGATCTGTCTATGAGTGTGTGCATGCCTCGCTTGGCAGTCATGGTCATTAGTGTGTGTACCAGCGTGAGTGGGTGAGTGTGACTGGTGATGATGAAGAGTGCATCACGACCCGAGCACAAACGAAGTTTCCTGATCGATGTGACGATGCATTGTTTTCATGTGCTTCTCCATTTATTTGAAAGGTAAATCATGATGAAAGGAAAATAAACACCGGAGCGACACAGCTTAAATTAAAGCAATAAACCAAAATGTGAAGAGAAGAACAAACAGATGCACATGAGAGCATCCACCAACCACTGTTGGCTTCTAACACCAAAACGTGGTAGAAAAGCAGTCAGAGAGACCTGATTCCATACATGCATTTACACGAACACACACTCACCACGAAGTGAACACACAAAGCACATCACTACTTTCACTGCATAATTAATGCTATGACTGGATGCTTGAAAACGAGGTTTTGAATCAAGATCAAACTAAATAGCCGAGGGGTTCGCGGGGTTGGAAGGCAGCGCGCTGCGGCGCTCGAACCTGTGGTGGATTTTTGGCACTCACCGACTCGCCTTTCTCTCCCTTCTGGCCTTTGGGTCCCTCTGTGCACTAAGGTTAGAGACACCAGGTTGGCATGAGATATCAAAGACCACTTTTTGGCGCAGAATCTCAGGCAGCGCTGTGCCGTGCGCCAAGATTACAATAAACAATGCTTTTAACTGTGAGGAAAAAAAAAAGAGGCTCGGCGTCGAGAGGGAGACACAATGGAAAAGTTACTTACGGGACCTGAATGGGAGCCAGAACAGGCATCACCCTGTAACACACAGAGGGAGACATGAGGAGTGATTACCAGTATGATTTAAAGCACAGCAGCATCAAAGCGTATATGTGTGTGTGTGCGTGTGATGCTGGTCATGTCCGGGCAGATGGAGTGACATCATACATTCCTCTGACATTAGTCTCTCAACACACGTACACAGATTTGCGTTTCTGTCCGTCAGACTCACCCGGTCTCCCTTTTCCCCTTTCAAACCGGTGACACCCCCGAATTTTACCACCTGTAACACACGGACACACGATTACACGCTTGAATTGATGTTTTTTTTGACCAGACAGTATCTGATGGAAAGACAGTGGAGTAAAGATCAACGATCCTTACATGTTCTTCCCTATTCAGGAGTAAACAACCCCCACACTACAGACAGACACACAGAAAGACAGATTTATTACTGAACTGAGTTGAGGTTCCACGGCACGACTCGAAAGTAATTAAAAAAGGGATCGTGAGGAGCATGGTGTTGCAGTTCTTGTTAGGGCCTGACAGTGGCGCTGTTGCACAAAGGGTGCTGAAGCCCTCTGCTGCTACAGCATGCGGCTGAATTGGATGAGAGGTGGGCAAGTGGTCTCTCTCTCTCTCACACACACACACACACACACATGCACGCTCACACACACACTTCCCACGGGAGATAGAGATCAATAGGAATGTCTGATTCCCACAGCACAGGAGCGTGAGGACCAGCTGCTCCTCACAGGAGGACACACACACATGCGTGCGCACACATGCACAACACAACAAATAAGGATAATCGTTATGAATAGCTGAGGCATTTTTTCAGCGGGTGCGAGTAATTAAAGCTGAACCTCCTCCTTCCAGCCCCGGTTTTCTGGAAGCGTCGCTCTCACCCAGCGGGGAGTTCGCGTCGACGCCGGAGCCGTGACTGCGAGCATGCTGAGACGACGAAAGAGTTTGGGTAACTGAGACAATGTGCATCCCTCCCTCCCTCCCTCAATCCCCTCATCTCTCCCTCTCCTGGGCTACAAATCTATCAATGGCTGGCGAGACTCACATGCAAGGACGAGTCACTCTTTCCGAACTGTTGCCGGGTGCTCCGTCAAGTCCTCACCCACCTCCGTCTCGAACCTTTTCTGTTGTTTACCACTTTTATTCCTTGATATTCCGAGGAAAAGGTCAGACTGCCGTGAGAGAGCGGCGCATTTTTATTTCATGTTCTTGGCTTTTGGACTCTTTGAATTGAGCCGTTCTACTCCTCATTATTTTAAATGATTACAGTGATCACCTGCAGCAACATTAAACGTGCCGTGCTTGCAGTTGGACAGGTTTAGCTTGTGGTCTTTTGATCTATAGCAGGCTGAGCTTTTAGAGCTGCGCATAAACAGGAGAGAAAGTTGCTGCTGGAGGCGGCATCAGTTTATCTCAGCTGCACTTGATTCCTAATTAATTTATTGTTATCCTCCTGGTGTTAAAGTGTCTCACAAAGCAGCCTATTTGGTTTGCCTTTACTGTTGAGCAGCGGTGGTCTTCCGTTGGTGGCCACTGAAAGCTGACACAGACAGCAGCGAATCAATGAAGAGCATCAGGTCATCAGTCATGCCGTTCATCTCATCGAACAGGTGTGCGGCACGCATCCCAGGCGTGCTACTTTGGGGCGTTAAAGGTGCAGTGCCTTTGAGGCTTTCACCACAGCTTGATCAGACCCTCACATCACAGGAATACACTTCATCGAGATGGGGGAGGGGGGACCGAGTCCGACCCCTGCAGAGCAGCTCTTAAACTAGGATCCTGGTAAAGCATCGAAAAGAGGCCAACTCTGTATCAACATCTATGTACCCAACAACAGCGTCAGTTTGGTCCCTGAAGGTAAACCAGAAAGGCGTCTGGCTATTTTTTTGCGGCACAGCGTGTAAAGGCAGCGAACACCTGTAGCAGCCACAGAGCAACATTAGCATTCATTCAGAGTCACGCTGCTGCCCTTTCTGATAAATGTAAGTGTAATATTCAGCCCCCTTTTTAGCTCCATGCTGGCTCTCCACCAGGTCCTGGCTCATTATATGTGCCTCTTTAGCCACTCACAGTTCCTCTGTGTTCATCAGCTAATTGCCGACTTTGTCTTGCTGCCCAAAAGGTGCCTGGACCAGTTCAGAAACCTGCAAAGTGGAGCTCTATATCTGTGTTTGTCACCACTGCTGGAACCTTTCATAAGACCTGCAATTTTACTTGGATAAAAAAAAAAAGAGGAACAATTTTTTAAGGCAAAGTCAGACTCATTCATTCTGTGGTTGCTGACATTAAGGTCCATTATGGATGAACAGTAAATGCATAATATCACACTGTTGCACTTATTTTCTCACATGATAAGTGTCCAACAAGAAATAAGTATATTTTACAAAATTATGCTAACTTATTCCCATTAAAGCTCTAATGAACACTGAAGCTCACGTGTTGGGCAAAACACAAACTGCATTTCTCGCACTTAAATCTTGCCACTGTGTTTTTTTTTGGTCGTATAATTTCTTGGCTTTCTCCCATCTGCCAAGAACAAGTCTCAACAAAAAACTTAATATTGGTGTAAACAAAAATTCATAATCTCTCGGGATGCAGACCTCAGAAATAATGCAAGACTGTAAGATTTCCTCACTAGAATTGTGCCTTTTGTTTATGAATGCCGGCACATTGGTGGAGCTGCGCCTTCTGACACCAGGCGGTCAGTGGCGTAGGAGGAACAGGTTGGAGTCGCAATGACATCATGGCTGCGATTGAAATAGGTTTTGGCCCGAGCTCTGGGACTGTGCAGCAGAAGTCAAATCTGCCTCCTATTCAGTTTGTTTACAGCCATCATGACATTCATTTATATGCCTGCAAGGCATATTTGTTGAAGCACCGCATATCATTTGCCGATGTTATCAATGGAGTCAAGTTTCCTCTCTGAAAAACAGTTGAGAAATGAAAAGTCCCTTTTATTTTCTTCTACACAAGTGTCTCACCCCCCCCACCCCCACACCCTCCCCTCACCCCACCCCCCCAGGTGGCAGGGCCAGCTCCGCGTGCTCCAACCCAGGTAATAACCCACATTGAGGGAAGTCAGGGGAGGCGGCCAGCTGCATTAGTAAGCACACACAGGAGCAACATAATGAAGCGTCTGGAGTTTTGTATTCTATTTGTGAACAGAACATGCCTATTGTAGGTGAATGACAAAATTAATAGGCAGCAGCAACTCCCGACTGAGCCCGGCCGCATAATGAGGTGTAAATCAGTCCTCAGTCAGTCAGCGGGTTGGGTTTGTGGAGGTGAGGCGAGAGGAAACAGAGCCAGAAGTCCCATGCACGACACACATATACACAATGCAAAAGCTGCACAGTTGTACACACACTGTATACTGTCCTCCTGTTTGAATTCCAGCAGTGTGCGCGCATGGAAAGTTTCTTAATCCATCCATATGCTTGCTATCATTGGACTCTGCTTCAGGATGTCCTGGATGCAGAGTGCATGGAGGAGAAAAAAGGCCAATCTCTCTTTGTCATGGAGTGAAGTGACTGTTAATTCAAGGCACTATAATTTGCTGCGAGTGTGGTTCGAAAAAGCAGCATTTTCAAATGACATCGACGTTGAAGAGTGAGGCTTACTTTCTCTGCAAGATCCTTGGACGCAAAAATGTCCTGGTTGGAGAAGAAAAACAAGGAGAAAGAAAAACAAAACAAAAAAACAGAATCAATGTTTCGATTTTTCACATTGATATACAATCGCTCTCTGTTTGTGTTTAATCCTGACAGTTTTACGGCCAACGCTGGCGTGGAGGCTCGATCACAGAAGCCCTGTTTAGCCTGGCTGTCTCTGTTTTGGCTGTTCTGTCACCAGCTCCTTATTTCAGCCCCAATGTGTTTTCGACTTGCTGAAATGATGCAAGATTCCCCGAAACTTTTGGAGTTCATCATCTCTTGTCGCTCGCTTCAGAGGAACCAGGACCATCTTGTGACGTCACAGGACCATAAATTCTTCATTCCATCCCTTTAAGTTGTAACTTTGCCATTACAATTAATTGCATCAGACAAACACCAAAAAGAAAAGATCAAATGGGGACATTTTGGTTGCCTTCGCAGGTCATTAGCAGTTATGTTTTAATCCTTTTTTTTCTTCAAGAAAGATAAAAGTGGATGAGTGGAGAGAGAGAAAGAGCAGTGTTGCACCTCCTGAGCCCAGAGGTAAAAGTAGGAACGGACCCTGCTGCGCACTGAATTACAAATCAGGTTTGAAAAAAATAAAGACTAACAAAAAATACTCAAAAAAAACAAAAAGGATGAAGGAAGCTTGAGAAAGCTCAGCGGAAACTATCTGTTGAAGAAGGTAGATGGAGAGGAATGATGGAATCTGAGCAGAAGGCTAGAAAGGGGGAGAGCTGATGTTGGGCAACAACATGAAAAGTGACGGAGACACGTGGAAAGAAGAACGAGAGGACTTTGGAGCCTTTTGGGGACTGGATGACCTTTCCATTGGGAGCTAGGTGGAAGCAAAGGGAAGGAAAACACACAGAGTTGGAAGGAAAATAATAATAAAGAAAAAGCAGAACTGTAAGGGTGAGATTTGTCAGCCTTCAGAGAAGTACGAGCTGCTGTGACCTACACGAGCAGCAGTGCAGCCAGTATGAATCAGTTTCGCAAAGTATTCGCCATCTGGCCTTTGTTTTCGTCTGATCAGCTTTGAGCCCCGTCATCAAAAATCTAAAGTTTATGGAGCCGGCAGATATTTTAATGCCATGCTTGAGTGTTTTGGAGTGAGCGCGACGAGCGGCATCTTCCAGAGGTGCACAGGCAGAAATCACTTGCAACTTAAGTGACTTGAGACTGACTCAGAGTCAGTCAGGATGCGGCAGCTGCTCCTTTTCATCCAGCACCTCTGCTAAGCTAAACCAAACCAGCTCCAAGTAGATGCACTCGTATTGACCACCGTGAATCGATTAGTACTAGGGTATTCTATTGACTGTTAATGCAATTAATGATGTAATCAGATTTTTAAAAAACTTCTTTTCATTATTTAACTTAACTTGCCAGTAATACCTAATAAGGAAAATCAAAATCCCTCTAAAAATAAACATTTTATTGGCAGAGTTTGGTGGTGTAACTGTACGACTAACACAAAGAAAAGAGTCCATGAGGTGTACCATACCTGCAGTCCTGTAATTTGGCCAGCAGGTCTTTTTTTTTTGCTTTTCCATTGGAGGCCCATCTTGGGGCCTTGCAATCAATCCCCCCAGGAAATGTCAATCTAGCATCCAGTTCTTATTATACATCCACGGTGTATCGTGCACAGCGGTGAATTAAACGAATCCTTGAGGCATTTTCCTGATCGAATCACTCAATTATTCAAGGAATCGTTTCAGCCCGAGTATGAAGCTCAACTTAATATGTGCAGTAAAAAAAAAAGCTATATTCACAGAATGATCGTTTTATTTAGCACCACTTTCATAAAACCCTCTAAAAGATGTCAGACGCACATTACAAATGTGTTTCTGCTCCTTAAAATTCCCCTCCGTTGTTTGCGAGCCACGCGAGTTCAATCCCACCATCAGCTGCAGAAGTTCTGCTGCATTACACATTGCGAGCTGGTGCAGCCTCAAGCTGGGGACCTCCAGCTGAGATGAGAAGTCAGCTGGTGAGCTCGCTCCACGCTCCGTTCTGCAGCCCACACCCACCACCGCTATGAGTGACAGCACTCGGGGCAATTTGGAGCCTGAGAAGGTGTCACACTTCGTTCATTCGTTCTGCATTTATTCGATCCCCAGTATTCTCAGTGGCCAACTGGAAAAACTCCTGACCTTCTCGTTGTGTAGCGAGAGCCCTGACCACCACACCACTGGGTGGTCTCTCAGTATTACAACCTGTAAATAGACTTAAGAGTTGTCTTTTTCCACCGCATCCAATCAATGCTACTTCAGGGCCGAAAAAGAGGAAGGGAGCTGCTGTGTTTTAGAAGGATCTATTCACCTCAGCTTCACCCCAGTGAACCCAGAGCTGACCCCGCTGACCCCTCATGGAGAGTCGTCCATACACAGACCACATGACATTCCACATGTGTTGGATTTAATGTGTTGTCACTCAGTGTGGGCTTAGTTTAATGGAAGCCAAGCAAGGGCTCTGAAAACATCTGGCCTGCATGCAGGACCTTTGGTTTTCAGACTTCATTCACTCTGCAGAAGAAGATGTGTGTATGTATGTTCAAACAGCGTGATGGCAGAGGAGAGAGAGAACTGAAGGGCGGAGGAGAGGAGGAAAAACAGAGAGGTGGCGCGGCTGCATCACGCCGGAAATCTCCGTTGGATTGATTACTGTGTCCTGAACTCAGCCAGAGCTCTAAGTTAACACCAGCTCTCCACAAGACAAACACCGGGCCCTAATGAATAGATAATTGGATATAGATCCCATTAATATGAATGATGAAACAAGCGGGTGTGAAAACAAAAATAAATTGCCTTTACATTAAACTAACCATTTGTGGAAAACCCGCCCCCCGTCCCCCCCGCCTCACGTGGGGGGGCTCTATTTGTCACGCAATCGACGGCGCTGGAGAAAGGCTTCGCCACCGGCCGACTTTACTGAACTGGAGTCGTATGAAGCTGAGAAGTGATTTGGACTGCGGCAGGATGGGAAACGTGTTTTCCGTGCTGGAGTTTGAACAGGGAGCAACCACGCCATTTGATATAAGTCCTACTGGCGAGTGTTTGCTCAGCAGCAGGAGCGGCTCAGACAAGTCCGACTGCCTGAAGAACAAAGCTGTGCGAGGCCAAGTGCGTGCGTGCGTGTGTCCGTATGTATGTGTATGTGTCTGTCTGTCTCTCTGTGCTGTGACTGCCTGATGGGAGATTGGATGCTGTGATAGTTCTTGATGGAAGAGGAAGCGACTGGTGGTTTGTGGAAGACTAACTGAGAGTTTCCCTGAATTCTGACTCAGGAAGTCGAACTACTTACAATCTGTTCCTCGGGCAAAAAAACAACTGTGTTTCCACGCCTCATTTTTATGGTGCTCTTGTAAGTCTCTCCTTGTTTCAGTTTTGTCGTTTCAGTTCCTTTTGTCAACTTCTTTTTTGTTTCGTGTCTTTGTGGGGGTGTGTTGATGACTCGCGCCTCACCTGGGAGAATGTGTTGTCCAGCAGGTCGTTCTCAGCAGCTCGGCGGCTCTTGGAAGCGTCGGGGGGGCACTGCGAGAGCACAGACAAGACACATTTCAGCAGGGTTAAAAAAACAGCTGTGTAACTGTGCACGAGTGGTGCTGCAGGAAAACCAGTGAAACTTCAGTGAGCACGACATTACTTTCATTGTAGTTTTTTTCGACAGTTACTATTTCGCCAAACTCTTGTTTGAAGAGACGGCTTAAGCAACGCAGAACAACGTCCCCAATGTAAACATGAAAAAATCATTAAAATGGAACTAACTTCAGCATCCTTTTGCATGACATATCAGCAACCACACAACAGACATTAAAAACTGTTTTTTTAAAAAGTTTTTTGAATATGACGAGGACAAGCTCATACCATTAATCAAGTTTTTAGCAGCTTGCAGAACACTGCATTCCAGTAAAGCCTTTCAGATTCGTACATTTCTGCCTCCAACATAAAAGTTCACCGTCGACGAAAATAAAATGAGGAGGGGAACAAACACAAAAGAAATAGCACGATCGCTAAAAGCTGAATACTAATATTCAGCCCAACAATGCAATGCCTGTTCCTGCGCTGCTCATCTCTCTCTTTTCTTCTGTGTTTCTTGCAGCCTTCGTGGGTGTGCGAGCGTCGACACGTGCGCGTTTGCTCCTCCAATTCTCATTTCAAATTTAATCGCAGCTGGAAGGGAGCCTCGCAGCACACACGCCTGGAGCAACAACAGAAGAGGTTTCCTCCTTCCAACCCCGCTAATCAATTTTTACAGCCCGCAGTAACTCCTGCAGAGGACCTTGCCACTCTCTAACTTCTGAAGTGTCGCCTCGCCCCGTTCGTATCCCTCTCACAAATTCATTTGGTTGTGGAAGGAGGACACAAGTGTATACGCGAGCGCACGGAGACGCGTGAGCACGGACACCCTGCAGAAACCGGACGGAAAAGAAAAACAGTTGTCTCAGCGTTAAAAAAACCAACAACAAAATACCTTCAGCCTAAGAATAAACTGAAGAATTTCTTGTTTGGCATTCTTCTCATTTCTGAACATTGGCTTGCTTAATACACTTCTGCATTGGTCCAAGAAGTCTGTTTTCTATTTCATGGAGCTTCTGTGAGAAGCTTGCAAATGATACCAAGAAAGAAGTGCGAACACGTTCCTAAAGCTGCAACAAAGAAGTTGTTTTTAACACAATATCTGTGACATAGTCACACAAAAATTGAGGGGGACATTAGACTTTAATTTATTTTAATAGAAATTGATAGACAGCAGCTCTGAGTGTGTTATAACTAACAGTATACGACAACCTTCACCATGTTTGTTCAAGTCAAACCACCGAGGTGTGCAGTCTAATCAGGGCTCTCTCTGCAAGGCAAAATATTAGGCAGCAAGCCAAAAAGTCTTTTTTTTTTTTTTCTGACCACCTAAAACAAGTTTTGGGAAAAAACTGACTGAGCGTGGCGCATTATGATGACAAAGCGCCGCTGATTAACCAGAATCAGCCTCCAGGGGAAACGCAGAAGGGTTCCTTTTTTCTTTTTTTTCTTACGGTGTTTAATTTGGGGAATGCAGACTCAGCTCGTCCTGCAGCTGTTGAACAATAAAAGCCATCCAACATGATACTTTTATTGTGAAGGAACTGCAACAAGTGGTGAATTATAGTCACTGGGGTTTTCTTTAGAGGGAGTTCATGAAACTACTATTTATACAAAAGTGAGAAGTTACCTCGCGTTTGCACCTGGAGCATTTATAACAGCAGATGTTCACCAACTAAACTTTAAGGTTTTTTGTTGGCTTTTTTTTTTTTTTTTATTAAACTTGAAGCTTGACCTTTTAAAAGCTGAAGCTTTCAACTCTCGCACCTTCTGTGCGGCCCGGGGTGGAGACGGGTCTGAAACTAATAATTTAGGGTGGCAAACGGGGCCGAGCGCTGGCGGTGGGTGCACTTTGAGGTGGCTTTAGAGGTAAGCCCCGTGTTGGGAAATGTCAGCATCACTAAAGCATCTTCCAGGCAGCCAGCGGATCCCCTTGTAGGCCCAGCCGGAGCCGAGCAGCCACTCTGATTCTGTTCAATCAACAGTTCGACCCTTTTAACAGTGCGTTTGCGGCGGCCTTGTGCCGGGTCGCTCTTTGAGTTCAGGCTCTTTGTATCAGTCACTCGCTGTTGGCCACAGCTTGAAGGGGAACAGATCGAAGGCATCTCGGAGGCACCGTCAGACGCCGTTAGATTAGGAGGTCTTAAATCTGTGGATTACATTTAAACTCGTCTGCGCACAAGAAACACTTGAGATGAGAGGAGACGGCCAAGTGTTTGTATGAAGAGGAAGCCAACAGTTCCGTCACACTACAGGAGCCTCTTCGGCTCAAACTTGTATCGCACACCAGGCAGTGGCTCTGGATTCTACCGCAGGGGGTCCCCGACCCATCCGGCAGCTTTCGGAGCCGTACTGCGGATGGAAGTGACTCTGCTGTGGGCTCCACACACAGCCACTGGGCTTCAGTCTCACCCGTGCTCCTGGTATCTCACAGCAGGCCTCCTGAATGGCAAGCGTGGGGTCACAGTACAGCATCACCTGCTGGATGTCCATCTGTGAAAAGACAGAGAGAGTTCTTTATCAGTCACACACACACACGCGACGCTGTGAGTGTTCAGCTTTATTTACTTCACACTGATGTATAAAGTTTAACCGAGGTAATAAACAACGTGGGGTCCCAATTAATTTCCCATTTCTGTAAAGTATTGGAGAAGCACGTTGTCAGGTGGTTCAGGTTGGTGCGTGTGTGTGTGTTTAGGCACTTCCTCTCCTTTCATTAGCCAAAGACCTCTCCTGCTTTCCAACTAGGCCAGTTAACAGATCATCAAACTAAGTGCCCGGATTACTGGCTCTATTCATTGTTAATAGTCGCAGCTTACTACAGACACTCTCTCCGGCGGGCCGCTCGCTTTTGTAATCACGACTGAACGAGATTGCCTCGGAGCGAGCAGGACCTCGAGAGGCCGACTCTGTGGTCGAAAACGCAGACGCAAACACGAACATATAATTCGTAGCAAGTGGCGAATGGACGATTTCCTGGAAACTTCAGCGTTTGACCAAAAAGATATCTCGCTCCGTCCTTTCTCAGATGAATTAAAGTCTATATGCGGCAGCCTGAACAAACTATATTGAAATTCTATATGCCAAGGCTCCAGTAAATTGCGCACTAACACGGTGTCTCAGAAGGGGAATCCGACTCATTCGTACCACTTCAGAGGCCGTTTATTCTTCACACAGAGAAACACTAAAGGTCAGCTATATGTTCAAATGGTAACTTTAGATGACATTTACATTGCAAAGCTTAATCTTGATCAAAGCTTCTTTAACAGTCAAGACACTGCCGCCGCACACGGCATGTTTAATCAAATTTCACACAGAACTCAAAGCGTTTCCCGCTCACATCCACCAATCTTGATTGATGCCACCCCCCCCTCCCAACCCCTCA
>JAUESE010000061.1:6148622-6158632 GCA_032274725.1 Malacoctenus triangulatus
AAAGAAATGAAATTTTCAAAGACACACCAGGATTTTCTGGATATAATTTGAAATAACTTCTCAGATTCAGAGGTAGACAATCTGACGGTGGAAGGGGAAAGTTTCAAAGGAAAAAAATGGAGGAACAGAGAGAACAGGAAGGAGAAATGAAGCTGAAAACGGACTTGTTTTGCTGTCGATTAGTGACATGAACCGCGGGGCACAAAGCTACTCACACAAACTATTGACTTTTAAGCTGGAAGTGCTACACCTTGGCCTACACAAGAAAACAACACACACACACGCACACACACGCACACACAAACCCCAGAATCACCCGGACTCGGGCACACATGCACGCAGGCAGCACAAAGATAAATCACAGAGTTTCAGCCAGACAGATTCAGATCCAGCCAAGAAAAAGTTTACTTCTGCTTCTCCTATTTAAAAAAAAAAAAAAAAGAAGGCAGAAGAAAGCCGGAGTGAATCATAGAAGCACAATGGGAGGGAGAATCTAATGTCGAGAAGGCAGACTTCTGGTTGGAGATTGGAAAATCACCTGGAGAGGTGTATGTGCACCCGTGTGCTGGGTTGTAGCTGCGCAGGAATCAATTGCATTCAGTGGAGAGGGCCTGCATCCCTGAATGCATTACACACAACTAACCAAAAGGAATTTTAAACAGCCACAACCCGACACATAAAAGAAAGCACCTGGTTTCAAGCTATATGGTGGACGAATGCTGTTACACCTTGTAATTCTTTCCCTTCGGCTGGACTTGCTTTTTTTTTTTTGTTTATTTTCTATTTTCAACAATTTTACACAACTTTCAGAAGAAAATGCGCCCTACAGGCTGCAGCATAGAGCGGGCGACTATTATGGAAAAATGCAGTCTGGATATGAGAATTTCTGTATGGCTGATGGTGCTCAGCCATGGTTCATATCACCGTTGTATGAGCTGACCAAAGCTTCTCTGAAGCCCAAAGCAAAATTTAATTCACTTGTCAAATCCAAGGTAAGGGGGCCGCGATCAAGATTAATGGTCTGCGTCCCTTCCTGCGGCTCTGTGAGGCGATACTCGGGCCCAGCGGTGCTTTGAGCTAATGTCAGCATGCTAAAACGTTCCCCGGGACAACGGCGCCGCGCGATGCTCGCCAGCTTCACTCCAGCCCGTTATACGCGCTAGCACGAGCTAATCACAAAACGGAACGGCGTTAGCCGTGAAACCGTTTTGGATTACGAACATAAACTGCCGATTTCGCAACTTACCGAGGAGAGCAGACGAGATTCAAATTCCGCGGCCATTCGTCAGACATCGGAGGCGTTTGACTGTGAACGGCGAGTGTCAGCTTTATGTTTGTGCTCCATGAAATGTCAGAGATATACTGGAGTCATTAGAAGTTATCCTCCGGCACCATGAATATTGAAACAAAATTTCTCAAGAGCATTTGTCAGTCCATTTGAAAGATGTCGGACAGCTGGCGGAGAGCCATTTTTCCCCCTCCTCCCCGTTTCTTGACATTTGTATGAAATAGTGTCCTCATTAGCGCAAAAGTCGAGTTTGTGAGCGACGCTGTCGCCACATGATGTCTTTTATAGAGTCACGGCGGCTTTGAACTTTGCTCACGATAATGTGATCAATTCATCCTCGAGTATATGCGCATGAAATCTGTCCAAATACCAAGAACCTCTTCCGAGACCCGATAAGAGACGAGACTCCTGCGACACTTGAATAGACAACCAGACTTGTACAAAGAGTAAACGGTGTGTGGGACCAACTGCAAGAGAAAAATCCCCCGTGTTCCTGCGTGTATGAATGGACCACAGAAAAAAAAACATATCAAGCTTTCCTGCCCGGGAGGATCGCAGGCCAGAGCCATTGTGTTTCTGTCTACCCGTGAATAAAAAAAGAACAGTGTTCTTGAGTTCTCTCAACGTATTCGAACCAGTGAACATGTGGTCAGAGCAGCTCCAAGGCTGCAATCGCTCCAGAGTTAGAATCAGAAAGAGAAAAATGAATATTTAGATATAAATACGATGGTGTTGCTTGGTTATTACCCTCAGCTCCACTGTGTAGGCCGAACCATCCAAGGATCTATTGCTGGGTGAGCTCTCTAATGCAGTGAAATTATTCTGTGAAATAAAAAAACATACATTTCTTGCATACATCATCAATCGACCTTTTGTTTTTGTTCCGTAACATTGATATTTCTCTTTTCAGCGTTTGTTTTATTACCCTCCTACACATATTGATTTTTTTTTAAATGGTGCCCTATTTTACAGGCGTCACAACCTTCACCTTTGCACCACTTTGCGCATCTTTAAATCACGCATACTTCTGCCGATCCTCCGACATGATGAATTCAACAGTTTAGCGTATTAGATCAGGATTTTTGAATAACTCGTCAGGCGTGTAAACAAGCTGTACATCTCACCACTCCTGCTGTTGATAACAAGTGTCAGATTCCATAAACACGACCGAGTTTTTCTTCATGAAAACATCTTGGCGTCGTGCCACAGCATCACGCATTTGCTTTCACAAAGTGAATGTGCATAAAAAAAAGAGAAGAGGCCAAAAGCAATCAAATCCCATTTTGCTGAAATTAAAAAAGCATGTGACCAACTGTGACTGGTGCCCATTTCACTGTCAGCCGACAACTGAGAGGGGCGCGAGACGCACGGCTTCATCTGGCTGTCACTCATGTGCGCGCGCTTGGATTAGGCGAATGGATTAGCCTCTGATACAAAGCGAAGCGCCGCTTTTCCAATTACTGTACACGCGTCTCGCACTTCAGTCAACCTCGCCAGCCACGAATTAAAAAAGCTGCTTGAGTGACAGGAAGCCTGGATGAGAGCCATCTATTAGTCTTTGTGTTCAAAGACAGAAATATGCTGTCTTTTGGAAAGGGTTCGTATACAGTACAAACACACATGTACGTACAGTACAACATGGATGCCTAAATTGTGAGCATGAGGCAACGAGACAGGCTTGAGGGTTGGTTTTGGTGGAATTAACTCCAACCATGTCTGCTTTCATTCTTCTTTTTCAAATGACCGAAGAGAACCTCTCACACCGTGATATTTCAGGAGGATAAAGTCAAATGCTAATAAATAAAGAGTGGGAGAATTCCCCGAACAGACGTCAATAACTGTCTGATTTTTTTTTTTATCGGTGAGGCGTGGAGGCAAGAGGGCAGAGGCGGGGCACACGAAAATATCAAGCGTCCCCTCAGAGCGCGAGTCATTTATTGAAGGCAGTAAGCATCGAGAGAGGCACAACCAAAGGTAACCAACGTCGGGCGACGCTGACGCGCTAACATCGATTATCCTCCGTCTCGGGTTAAAAAATAAAGGAGTCACCCAGGTGGCGTTCGTCAGCGATGAAACTGACAGCAGAGCTCAAAGCCGCATCACAATTTCAATAAATGCCGTGCCCCGACACGATCCCAAACCTGCAGCACAGAGGAGATAGACGATAGTGTTCGCGTACTTTGTTTGTATGGTTAGAGGCAGAACAAAAATATCTGGGATTCTCCTCTTTGGCTCCAAAGATGCTGATTTCTCGAGAAGTGACAGGATTTGTTTTCCTTCCCCTCAGTTCTTTCTCCCCCTCTTTTCATAAGAACGACTGCTCTCTAAGCCTGTGACAAACAATGTATGTGACACTTTTAGAACAAAATGTTTCAAGCGAGCAGAGTGTTTTGTAGACAGATTTATTGGGCCTTCAAGCGAGCGGAGCGCACAGCTCACAGCGCTGGACAGAGTGATAAAATACTTCGGGTTGACCCAATTGGCAAGTTCTGAAAAAGTGCTTTATCGGTGGGCCAGAAGACGCTCGGTCCTCGGAGAGCGCACCGTAACTCTCAAGAACTCCGGGAGGAAACAGAGGGAGAAAAACAGCCAGCACCTAACTGGAAGGAGCAATCATCTTGTGATTACAAACGGGACGTCCACCAGCTGCAGTGTTTTTACAACATGACAGCCCCAATGTGGCGTCATTTTGAGGTGAAGGAAGTGTGTTGAGTTGATGTTGATCGTCTTCAGAACTCTGAGATAAACCAGGCTGCAGAACTTGACCCCAACACAGGAAGATAAAAGCCATGTGATGGTGACATTGCTCAATGCGATGTTTTGTAGTTTATATGATTGGACATGTTCATGTTGCTGGAATTTCATGTAAGCAGGTGGAATTGACTCAATAACCTCATTGGTGCTGCAGGTTTTGTACTTATTTTTTAAGTATTGAGGTACTTTAGGACCTGTTCTACAGCTGTTGTAAAAACCCATTAAAAAACAAACAAAAACAGCACACATAATACATGTAAACATGTAAGAATGTATGATATCCTTTCCTTTGTTGGCATCAGCAAGGTTTCTCCAATTAAAGCATTAGTCTTTGAGCTTTTGTACAGGCAAATAAGTCAGACTCTTCATTACGAGAAGTTGTTATAATAAGTGCTTGTGGTTACCACTGAAAAACCAACAAGCGGTTACAGTTCAGCTTTACAAGTCAGTGTCAGCGGTAAGGGAAATGAAGTGGTATTTCTGGAAATGCAATCACCGGCTGACCCGCGGTGTTCAGCTTGCCAAGCGTCTGCTTTTTCTACACAACAGCCATTGGACAGCGCTGACATGCTGAGCGAGGGTTCAGAGGCTGAATCGCCGCAGGGCGTTCAGTCTTTCTGCCTCTCCCTCTCTCTCTCTCTCTCTCTCTCTCTCTCTCTCTGTTCGGGCATGGCATAAAAAGAGAGCGCCTCGTCGACACAGGCCCACAGAAAGCTGTAGCACCCGCACTTTATTTCTGCACCCTCTTCCAACCCGGTGCTGCGTTCGTGCGAAATGTGATTGTCTGGAAGAGCCGGAAAAAAAAAACGAGAGAAAGAGAGAGGGAAAAAAAGAAACTCACTCGGTGGGCCGTAGGAGTGCCGTCTTGCCCAGGCGGAGGATGACGGATCCTCGAGGGTTGCGGATCTTCTTGACATCTGCGTTTTTGAGGAGGGCGAATCGCCTCACCAGATTAAAGCCTGGCAAGAAAGAAAGAAAGAAAGAAAAAAAATAAAAAATTTCATCAGCACCAACAAGAACAAAACTCCCAAAAAAGAAAGGTCTGCTCGAGCTTCTCTTTTCACCTGTGATATTTTCCCTGGTTGTCTGAGGAAACTTCCAAGCCTCCACCTCGACTGATGGACACAGAGGTTCTGTGGAAACATAAAGAGGGTTGTGAGAAAGTGTAAAAGTTGTCCAGTCTGAAAACACAAAGTCTGAAAAGCACCAATAATTCAAGCGCTGCTGATGTGGCAGGAAGTCGTCTCGAAACTAACCTTCGACTTTCCAATGAAACTGACTTTGTGTGAGAGGGAAGGAGCACCTTCAAACATCTATATACATTTGACAGCAACAGAAATATCGATCTGGATAAAGGTAGCAGGAGGTGGAGGTGGTGGTGGGTGGGTGGGTGGGTGGAGGGATGGGGTGAAAGAGAGTCAAAAAGTGTAAAGTATAGAGAGCAAGATGAAATGAGGGCAAAGCTGTGCCGAGTGGAACACAAGCCAGTCTGACAGGATGTCTAGCACCAGGCTTGTCTGTCGTGGTAGCCTCTGTTTGATGGATACGTTCTCACCCTGTCAGGGGAGGTTGCAGAGAAAAGTGCTGCCTGTCAGAGAGTCGTGCCAGAATACAAGCAGAAAGAGGGTGTGTGTGTGTGTGTGTGTAGAAAAAACGGGGCAAGCACAGGTAGAACCTGTGAATCACTATGATCTGCAGTTAATTGATCTCTTTGGGGCCAAGAACTACGGCCCCAGAGCAAGATGTTCTTCTGGGTACAGTATTTCACAAAGTTTGATTTTTTTTTTCCAACTAGGACTGCAAAGAAGCTGGGGTGCGGATGGTGGTGCCCTGTGATCGCCAGGGAGAAATTTACGAGTCTGCACCATAAATCTATGTGTTTGATTTTAATTACAGTACATTAAACATGTTCGAAACGTCAGGTCGGACATGTTTAATCCTGTCAAAAGATGGATCTCCATGTAGTTCTGAAAACATAGAGCTTTTTTTATAGCTTTTATTTCTCAGGATTTATTGTGAAACCAGGTAATGACAGGGGAAAACTCCACGATGTGAGAGTCAGGTAGAAATCAGAAGCTCCACCTGCCTCTGCAGCGATCCCTCTACTCTTCACCGTTTTCTCCTCCTTTGCTTCAAACAAGAGGAATTACTGTTACTCATGAACAGAGCTCAAATGATCTGTGAAGACACCAGCAGCTTCTACCCACGAACTACTCACCGCGTGTGATCGTAACTATACTGTAATTGGACTTGCAAACTCAGTCTGATCCTCCATTCCTGTAACTTCAAGCAATTTTGTTATATTCACCGAGTTATTTCTGTCTAAAAAGCTTCAACAAATTATTTTTTTCTCCAAGCTGCGTTTCAGTCACTAACGCTTAAAATCACTGTTCAAGATAAAGTTCAAACTCAATGTTAGCTGCATCACTGTCACGTATTCAATGTGTCTGTAAACAGATCAGATGCTATAACTGCATATTTCATCATTTAATACAATATAAATAATTGTAAAGCCTCGACATGAATGGTTACTTCAGCATTCTAATGAGAAGTGAGGAGAGGTAACATCTCGGAGATGTTTAACATAACTGTCCATCACTCCCCAACATGAACTTCCTGAAGCGTTTGTTGACCTCTTCTCAATGCACAATTCCCTCAGCTGGAAGCTGCTACAAGGTTTTCCTCACATGGGCTGCCCATTTGAAATCCTCCCACAAAAGCTAAGTGGTTTCCATTTCCAGGCTTTGACTCGGCTGTTCTCTAACCTTTCATTCCTTCCTTTCAAAAACCATTCCTCAGTGGACTTTGTGTGCTAGCAGCATCATTATACTCGTTGAAAGGTCCGTTTCCAGATCAGCTTCACTCGTCAGATGGTGTTGCGTTTTCTTTATGTATTTATTGATATGATGCAGAATTCATCGGTCCCTAAGCAGGGAAACAGACCAGTCTAAGCTAGACGCTTCCTCCAGCGTGCACGAGTAAAAAGCAGCCTTTGGACACATTGGTAGTGCGGGCAAACACGGGTCAATTGTGTCCACAGGACGAAATAACTAAGAGAGAGAAAATAAATGCTTAAGATGTGGCGTTTGACTTGGAGCCAGTTTTAATTCGTGATGATGGAGACAGAAGCAGCCAGAAAAAAAAGCCATCCTGACAACTGAGCTCTCCTCCTTCAACATTAGTGAAGAGGTTAGGAATGCAACGCACTGCAGTTATAGCAGCCTGAAGGCGTCGGGGCACAACATATTGTCATTGTTTCCAAGCACAATTTGACTTCATCCAGGATGGAATTCACACCAAGACAAAGTGGAATGGCCTCATATCATTATTAAAACAATAACACCCAATCCACTTTAATTAAGCGCAATAGATTTAATTTCACGGGTTTCAGCTCAAAGGAAAATTAAATAGGGTTTTCTTTTTTTTTTTTCCATCACTTATTATCATGATCTCGCCTGAAATCCTGCAGTTTTTAGGCTCATCTTGCCTCGCACATATGAAGACTATCTCGGGGCACGTTTGAGCCTCTCTGCCTGCATCGGGCGTCGTTTCTGTGTTCCGTCATCAAGCGTGTGTCGAAGTGTTGGAGAAAGGTGTCAAGCTGCAGGTAAGCCGAGAGGAAGCGAAGACGGAGAATCAGAAGAGCTGATACGGGCGAGAAATTACACAGTGCAGGTTTAGGGCTCTTGCAAGCTCTTTGATACTCTCCCTCACTCCCATTTCACTTCCTAGCTTCACCCCATCGAGTCTGTCTGTCTGTCTCTCTCTCTCTCTCACGCACACAATCATCCGTATCACATTTATACCCTGACTGGTCCATCCTTATCTGCTAACTCAGCTCGGCTCACTGTGCAACCTCACAAAGACACAAACAGATTCACACAGGTACGCCAAGAGGTTGTCTTCTCATCTTTCATCACAAGGCTTTTTGAAGTCAGGATATGGTAAGATCTACCTTTCGGAGCAGCTTCCCCTTCTGTTTTTTTTTGGGGGGGAGGTTGTCATCACCCCTTTTCCAACAGACAGAATCAAGAGGAAGGCTTTGTACAGAGTGAAGACATCCTGGCTGGAGGGAAGCGAGCAGCACAATGAAAAGTTCAACAACACAGGCAAGGAAAAGGTCGAGGGGGGAAGGAGAGAAGACGAGCACAGGAGAACGGAGAGCAGGAAAGTGAAAAATAAAAGGTAATGGGAGGCGTGGAGAGCCACTCCAGGAGGAGCAACGAGCACGGAAGACCCAGACAAGCACTCTTGAGGCTATACTGTTCTTGTCCAAGGTAAGGCGAAGTATGACTGATTGCACTTCATCTCGAGTTGGAGAAATTAAGTTTGAAGAGGCGTCTTTCACTCAAAGACGCGCCGTTGTCTCCCAGGCGACCATTTTTTAGGGCCCGAGCCCATCAAGTGCGTCCGCGGTTTGGCCCGACTTTCATTAGTTTTGGGCCGTCTGAGCTTCACGCAGGTCTTCAGCAATTCAGCTTTCCACTTAAATGCAGCTATTAAAAAAGCAAGTTGAGAGCAGCATTACACAAACAGGAACTCAGAAAGTTAAAGTGGAAAGGTGTAACCAAGAAGCACTGTATGAGTATGACCACCTCTGTCGTCATGCCAACTGCAGAAAAGTTATCCGGCGGCCCACCACTCCCCTGTGGAGTTGAGCTTCACTTTACACCTGTACATATGAAGTGTGTGAGACCCAAGATCAGAGTCAGCAACCCACCATGAACACTGAAAGTGTTCAATTCTCCTCTGCAGCCCCTCCAAAAGTTTCACCATCATGTTTCTGTTGCACCCACAAAACCAAAGTCCGACTTTTCGGCCTCCACAAACTTCGGAGCCAGCTGACCACTAGATGACGCTGCGATCCAATGCAAAAACTCTCCAGAAAGCCCCCCGAATGACGTGAAATGTTGTGTTTGCTCGTTGGAGTGTTCGCCTTTCGCTCAGGCTCATTAGAGAAAACAAACTACTTCAGCACAACTCGGAGGTTGGAGGATATTTCAGCAGACTGCTGAGGACTCGGTCGCTCGGGCGGTTTGGCAGGGGACACAGTGCGTGTCTTGAACCCCGTATCCTCTCAAGCTGTGATCAAAGGGAAGCTTTTTGCTTGTTGACTAGCTAATTACCACAAAGTATGAGTGCCACTCCGGGATCCTGCTAGTAGCTGCACGCAGCCTGAGAGAGATTGGCCGGTCTTGGCCTGGGCCGCCGCTCTCTCTTTGACGGGTGGTGTTTAAGTGTTGCCAAAGCAGGTAATGATGCTCCGCTGGCAGCCGGGCGGCGCGCTGCTGCGAGCGTTTCCCCAAGTCTCCACCTTTTGCCAGAGAAGAAAGAAGAATTCAGGACATTTGAGGTCTTTAGTCAGATAAGATGCTCGTTTTTGATGTTCGCACATAAAAAAAAACCAAACAACCTGCAGCTTAGAGAGAGTGCAAGAGGAGCGTGTCAGGCACCTGGATCACTTTTTAATTAAACGCTCTCAGACACAGAGCGAGAAACATCAAACGTAACTTGTCTCTGGCCTGTGACATACATGCACCACAAGAGACCACAGTGCTATAGGCGCCTTCTCTGCTCAGCTCTCGCTGTAATATCCCAGTTAAATTCACTTGTAAGACACCTTCCTTGCATTGTAAGAGATCTTTAACAAACTGCAGCAGGTTGCGGCCTCGATGGCCGGATGTACCAGGTCGACGCGAGTTCTAATTCAGCTTCCCGTGCTCCCCCCCCACCGATGATTTGCCGGAGTCTTCTTATTACAGGGAAGAGGTCCAAAGTGCACGCGCAGAGTGAGAGTGTGCGTGTTGGTCCGCAATAAGAAAAGGCTGTGGCATTATTGAATGTGCTTCACAATGTGGCGTTCCAGGATAATTGGACCGGGCTGCTGATCAGCAGAAAGTTGGACGCTGGGGGGAGAGCCGAACGGAGACGTGCAACATATGGGGGGGGGGGGGGGGGGGGCCCCCCC
>JAUESE010000061.1:6174198-6184814 GCA_032274725.1 Malacoctenus triangulatus
CCCCCCCCCCCCCGGTGGAATATGCTGACACAGACTAATGAGAAAGTGGTGAGGTGGGGGAGAGATACAAAAAGACACGCACACAGAAAGGAGAAGAAGAGAGAGAGAGAGAGAGAGAGAGAGAGAGACAGAGAGAGAGAGAGAGAGAGAGAGAGAGACGCTCAGAGGAGGAGAAACAGTAGCTGCAGCAGTAGTTTTCCACTGGCGTCTGGGAGAAGTTGGTCCCCCCCTCTCTTCTGGAGTCAGAGCACTGGTCACGTGAGCGCCGCGCCACGTTCTTCAGAAGCTAATGGGATTGCGCTGCTTCCCATAGTTTGGAAAGTGAAGGGCTTCTTCGTCCTGCCAAGTTCTCCCAAACATGCCGCATAAATTTAACACGAGTCTCGACGGGACGCGTGCCAAATGAATTTTTCCACATAAAGAGTAACACAGGCAGCCCTCTTGTTCGGATTGTTCCCACTCCTTTCTCTCCCGAGCTGTTCCGAAATGCTGCTGTTCTGCTTGATCTCGAACATTTCCTGTGCTCAATGCACACATGTAGCTGCTTTCATGCTCTCCTTTGGATACCTGTTTCTGCATGCGAGCGATACAAAGGATGCGTGCGGACATATGCCGATGCAATTTGTTTCATTCCTGATATCCGCATTACAATTTCCTCTCCAAATATTTGCCTGACAACACCTGTGCTGAGCCTACGCCAACAAGCCTCTGCCTGAGTCTCGGCAACACTGTGTCAACAGCGTGCCGTGCAAAACACTCAGGAATAGAAGTTATTGACTAGACTCATTGGCTCCGAATTAATAACTCCTCACTCCCAAGACAGCATACGTCTCAATTTGAGTAATCGCTATTTCCATACTTTAATCTGTTCGGGATCAGTCAGAGGGACGGATATGTTTACCTCTGATTGGATCACTCCAGAGTTCAAACCCTGTGGCGACACTGAACCACAAACTGGTACATTAACAAATCAGTGGAGCCAGAATCCCAGCTAACAGTGGGCAAAGGCAGGGGGGGCCACCCTGGACAGTTGTCAGTCCAGCACACAGAGACACACGATCGGGAGCCTCCAGTTGAGCTCAAATTCATGTTTACGCAGGAGGAGAGTACCAAGAAAAACTAGTTCAAAAGGTGGTGAGCCACACTGTACAGACATTGGAAAGCTGCAACAGAAGTGCTGCAACAGAAGCGATGACCCAGATATAAACTACAACAATATCCTGGTTTGGCGGTTTAGGTTGGAAAAAACAAATCGCACCGATTCATTTTGATAAAAAATAGAGAATATGATTTTGGCTCCGATAAAGCGCATCAATCCCACACAGTCGCTTGATAGCAGCTACAAACTTGTCTCCCTTCCACCAACTTGTCTCCTGACATGAACCTTCTGGTCTTTTTTTTTTTTCGCTCCCAGCATCCCTTTATTGTCTCCAGTATAATTACGACAACCGTACATCTTTTTGTGGTGTGCCCAACAGGAGCCATTTGGCACCAACAGCTCATATATAAGACTGATAAAAACTGTCAAACAGTTCGACAAACAACTGCTGGACAAATCAATGGCGCCCAGATTGCTGTCCTGGGAGTCGTGTTGAAATCATGCTGCTCCTCAAACAGTCATTCAAGAGCAGTTGTTGAAAATAAAGTTTTCTTTTCTAGTTTCCTCCTTCTTCGATTGCACTCGACTTTAGGGTAATTAAACATGCAGTCAAAGGCACAACGGTCGCTGTGCTCAGAGAATTGTGTCTTAAACTGGTACATCTATGATGATAAAAACGCAGACATTTTCAGTTTTATAGCACAAGTGCAAAGTGAAAGATTTTACTGACATCACATGATGTCTAAACCACGGAGACTTTACGTTTTTAGCACTCCATGTGAACAAACAATGAATTACAAGCTGTCAGGCACCAACACTCAAACGAAAACTCTGGGCCAATTTGTGAGATGAATTTGAATCTTGACATCAGATTACCGTACATCAATTATCATAAGTTTAAACTGCAAAACAGGGAAGAGAACTTGTGACGTGATGGCTAGAAGTGCGTCTTTGTTCCGTGACTGTTTCCATCCAGCACCGGCAGCTTGTGAGGGCCACTTCTGATTCAACAGAAACAGACTGCTGAGTTTCACGATCGTTATCATTAATAGCTCGGCTCCAGCTGGAGGCAAACAAACTTCCGTTAGAGGTGTATGGCTTTCCATTTCCACTTGAACTCAATCAATATATTATTGAGGATGTGTGCAGGAGCCAAGCGCTTGGCTTAAAAAGGAAGGAGACTGCTTCACTTTTGCTGTCTCGCAGGGTTCAGGAAGTGATGTTCTTCATTTGAGGGCCGGAGACAGCCAAAGAAGCATTAAGACTTGGCCAAGGTCGACTGTTGACACTTGCCTCCTAATTGCCCAGAGGCTGCATGGTCCTGCAATCTGCTTTCAAACGCAAACTGCACTTTAAGAGATTACTGAGACACACCTGGAATACATATTACCATTTAGCGTCACCCAAGACTTCCCCTTCCGTTTATCAGCCCTGATAGTTCATTCTGGCAAAAGGGTGTGTGCATGTACGCTCCAAACTCACACAAACGGAGCGCGTGGAGGTAAACACCTTGGCAGGCGAACGTGCACTTTGATTTGCATCAGCAGAGGCAAAGATAGGCCGCCACGTTGGAGAGTTTCAGGGGGAGGGGGGGGGGGAGAGAGAGAGAGAGAGAGAGAGAGAGAGAGAGAGAGAGAGAGAGAGAGAGCAGGCATGCATGTCCTCCAGTGGCTCTGTGGCTAATTACAAGAGGTCATAAAACACACACAAAACACATACCACAGCGAATGTGTGACCGAATCAATACCAGCATGCTTCATGTGTTCAGGCATATTCATGCTTTCACTCACAGCCAGACAAGGTGTTTATAACCAAATCAATAGGAGCAATATCAGCACTGTGTGTATCTCAGCTGTGTCGGCCACATGTACGACTGTTTTAGTTGCCGTCCCATTAAGCTAGTTGTGGAGATTCACATGAAAGAGCAGTCTCATGCTCATGATCAGTGTCATTTTGAATGTCAACCCCAAGGTGGGCAAGGTGGCTTGATCCTGGTCTGCGTCCCTCCCAAAAAAAAAAAGGGAAGAGACTGCGCAAATGTAAATCAGTATGGAGGCTTTTAGGCTAATCGATGTGTCCGGCAGGTAAACGAAGCACACACGGAGTCCAGGATACTTCTGATTGCTGGCGGGGGCCGGTTTAATGAAAGTGTTGGCTCATTAACAGAGGGCTAAGCCAGTGGCCCCGTGCTGTCCCCTTCCAGGCTCGTTATCTCCACGGCAATCCACCGCAGCCATGGCTAATTGGCCTCAGCGCACAATAAAACTTCTAAACATTTGGGGAGATCATTAAAATGGCGTTGTTTTCGGAGCTTTGCGAGCACGTTACCAGCGGGTCTGATGATTCGGAGCATCGGGTGGCGGCAGGTTCGCCTTATTTCTTCATCGTAATCACGACCGGAAAAGTTTGAGTCTGAAAGTGATGGGAACACAAACGGCAGGGGGGCCGGCTGGCCTCCTTTCAGTGAAACGGCACATTTTGGCCTGTTTAACGACGTGACAGCAGCGAGACGAAACTAACACAATGCAAAAATGGTTGAAGCAGTGAGGATGCTGATGCTAATTGTGCGCTTCCCTTTTAGCCATTCTTCTGAAGTCATCAAAAAAGGACTCAATTCATTGCTTTTTAATCTGTTTTATCACCTGTAGTTTGCAGAATAAGCATGACAACCACATCTAAACTTCCATTGACTTTTGTTCTCTCTCCTGCGCAAGAGCTAACTGCTAGCTTTAGCATTAGCCAAAGTTGCCACCCTCAATGTCAGCTAAATTCAATGTCATGTGTCAGAGTAACACAACAGAGTTAAGGTAGCAACAGAAAAAGCTATCAAAAAAGATGTTAAAGTTACATTTCTTCTCAGTCATCACTAAAGTAACAGCATTATTTTTTGAAAAAGAAGCTCCTGATTCTCATTTGGGACAAACCTTATGTGAACTGCACAACATAAGGTTCAAAATTTATGCCAAATGCTAGAAAACACAGTTCTTGGTCCCTAACTTGCCTTTCTTAGTGTCAGAACACACACTTTCTGCTTGTGTGTGTACCCACTCGTCTTGCACTGCTGTGTATGTGAGTGCATAACAGACATGGTGTGAAAGTGGGTTAGACAAACTATCAGACAGCATTTCCTTCCTCTTTCTTCCAGTTGCAGAGTAAATATTGGCCCAAAATGGAAACAAGAGCATATTGTGGCTTTTCTTTTTTGGTAACTGACAAATCAAGGAGTGGATCTGCAACAGCACTGACAAGTGGAGCCTGAAGGGCAGGAAAACTGAGGTATCATGCTGCCTCTGCCCTAAGGCACTCAGTTTGTTTAATGTGGGCAGTTGGTTTGGGGGCAGGAAAAACAAAAAAAAAAAACATCTACTTTTAACAGACAAAATACTGTTTTGGGATGGGGGGGGGCATATTTTTAGTATTTTCTAGCTTCTGTGTGAATCTCTGTCAAGATGACATCACGCAGAATTAATTTCTGCATATTTGAATCATTTGGTTTGGTCCCTCAACAGCGCGCTGATGTCTCACTTGATCCCTCTTCAGTGTTTTGCTATAATACGAATGACCACATGTTTTACTCCTGACACTCACACCTGGTTTTGATTCATCTGAAAAACCGACTGCTTAAAAAAATACTCTGTTCGTTTGGGACGAAAGAACAAAACCTGCTTTTACTCAAGACATAATGATCAACCTGACATTTCTTAGAAAAAAGAATCGAATGCAAAAGAAAAGCATCCAATGAGTTTTCACCTGACAAAACGTGATAAAAACCCTATGACTGGATAATGAGTGTAGCCTACAGGTAGCATGTTTCGACAAACCTACTGACATTACTACTTGTATCACAATGCTGCTAGCAATAAAGTAGCCGAGCTTTCCCTGCTGTCTGCTGCACACCTGTGAACTTCCTCTGCGAGCTACTCTTACTAAACAGCACATCCCCCTAGTGGACAGATTAGGAGTAGAAGCGACTTTTTCAGCAGTTTTCTTTTTTCTGCCTGAATTAAAATTGCTGCTTTGTAAAGTCAAACTTTGGCTTGTTTTGGCTCTGGTGGATTGACATCGTGGCTATCCAAAGCCCAAGTGTCCCCAAGCCAGAGGCAGCTCTTTCCGTCTCTGCTTAGATTTGAAACGTCCCCGCTTTTAAACACAATCAACTCTAATAAGTGGCTCATTATCTGGCTTAGGCGCTTGCCATAATAAGCAAAGAGCAGGCAGCATGCACATGACTTGCAGTCGGTGTGCATCTGGGTGTGAACAAATCCTCCGCTGTTGGTCAGACCTGCTCGGTAAATGCTGCAGTAATGATATGAATGAGCTTCAGGGCAGACATATGCAGCATGGACACTGCTGAGACTATAAGCAGTGCAGGTCAGCTGTATGTGCTGGAGAGGCTTGGGTGAGTGAGTGGGAGTCAGTGAAGCAGAGGTACTTCTAATGCAAATAGAAAGGAAAAAAAGTAGTTTCTTTCTGAAAAATAAAGAAATAAATAAAACTTGTTTCTGCTCCTGCAGTATTTCAAAGAGATCTCATGAGGACAAGCACCGGTCTATCCAGCCATAACACATTGAACAGTTTGATCTTGCTGGATGAATGAATATTATCTGTGTCAGTGGCTGTGCATTGGAAGTGAGGGAGGGGCCTGCGATTGCAACGTTGCCATTGTCAGGAAAAGAAACACTGCATATCCTGTCGATTGTGAATGCAGGTATAATGTGGACTGTATTTTCTTGCATTTCTCCATCTTTCATCAAGTGCATGCGAGCAGCAGCAGCAGCAGCAGCAGCAGCGGGAGATGGTACCTTTCATTTGGCATCTGCCTGCGTGTACTCCCTCACCCCCTGTCTACCTCTTTCATATGCATCAGTGGTCCTCGCAATTAGTTTAGATTAGCCAGATCCCACAGTGGGGAGAGCAGCATCAGCCCAACCCTTCGGCAGCACCGAGGTCGGCAGGTGATATTTTCAGCTCGGAGCCTTTCGAGTCGCCGCCGGACATCAGGGCCGGCTGCACAAAGAGTGAGTGTGTGCTTGCGGGGCTTTAGTGTTCACGTGTGCCTTGTGAAGGTAAGATTAATTCAGGTTGGAACGCCCCACAGAAAGACCTGTTATTCTCAGACTCCCTCCTCTCCCCCCTCGCGTCGTCCTGGTCATTAAGAGTCCCGGAGGGCTTAGCGTTGACCTCCTCACCCCTACAAAAAAGATAGGCTCACTATCATTGCCCGGGATCAATGATGGTGTGAGACAGAGAACAGAGATAGAGAGAAAGAGACAGAGAGAGAGAGAGAGAGGGACTGGCAAATAGACAAAGACAGACCCATAGAGAGAGACATAGAGAGAAAGCGACTGTTCCACATCAACTCCTAAGCTGATCGATTCCCTCCTAACAGGGCCTAGTAGCATTGATCGTAGTGTAAGTAGCTTCCTCGGTGTGGCTTAGACTGAAGCCCACACAGCAATGCTGCAACTGATACACGCCGATAGCTGCTCTCGATACTCACTCTGGTACATGTTTGAGTGTTGAACAAAAAAAACAAAAAACCTCCAGCCTTGCAAACATTCACTAATCATGCATGTACCGTCCTCAAATTTACTGAGGAAATAATTCCCACCACCACGTGGGAGACCTCACTTAATGGGGGGTCTATTACGATCGTGAAGGCCCATCCACACTGGGTTGTTTGTTGTTTTCATCCAAGTTCGGCGGTCTGTGTTTGTGAGAGAGCACGTGAATATGTACTGTACGTCCTTTGAGCCACACACTTGAAGGGATTTTCTTTGGTTTCATGATCTCGGCTGCAAAAATCCAAACAGGCTGGAAATGAGGGAAGGCAGCGGAAGAGGGAGGGATTGACGGAGGAGTGCAGGGATTCGGGGGGATCTGTGACTGAGACAGAGATGAGGGAAGGATGGGGGGGGGGGGGAATAGAGGAACAGAATGCGGGTCAGGCCTCGAAAGATTACCGCATGAAGGTGGTCTAGGCAGCACGGCTAATTATGCGTGACATTACTGAATAAGCTGTTCCGCTTGCTACATTTTATTAAAGGGAGTGAGAGGCTGCATGCCTTAATTCATTATTCATTGATTTTAATGGATTTTTTTTTTTGCTGGGAGAAGACAGGGAAGAGCAGAGAAACCGTACGCTGGCTGTCACGAAAACTTCTCGAATTTGAAAAGATTGATCAGTGGTGGGCACGCTTCTTCTAATCTGCTGGGAGCTGATAGCGAAGCGAACTTTTGGGTTGGCTGTGCCCACCCCCGAGATGGATTTTGACAGAAAAAGAAAGGACAACCCATGTGGAGAGATTTAGCACAGCGAAGAGAAAAACCCCTCCAAAAAAGGCAGGTAGCTGGAGCAACACGCTCTGACAGAACATAAACGTTAGTGCGTCTAATGGAAGTGCAAAAAAAAAAACTGAGCGGTGATGTTTACATGCAGGTTAGATCTTGGAGCAGCTTTGCTCCATTTACCCAACTACAGAAGCAATCTGCTCCCCACAAATAACTGTAAACGATGAACACAAGACGATCTCCTGTGCCAGAGTTAGAGGGAATCAGCGAGGAGGGTTTTGTTCCCGAACAAGACCTCCAGCTGAGTGAGCTGTGATTGTAATCCGTTCGTTTGTCCCCTCCCCCCAAACTAGGCTCTTGCCAAACATGTTAATCTTCCTAAATATGCCAACTTATTCTACAGTGTGATTAAAAGAGAGCCTGAACACAAAAAAGAGGGCTTTAAAAACAAATCCAACGCGCGTCCCAGACATCGACGCAAACATACGTCCATAAACTTTCTGGAGACCTCCCAGTTAACAGATATGCAACGGTGCATATGGCCCATGCATGCCCACTTAAACTGAGATCCTTGAGCATGGAGGGAGCCCTGGGAGCAGCTGCTTCTCTGCATCTCCTCGTTGCCAGTGTGAATTAGAGAGAAGGCTGCTCTGCCTCCTCTAAATGTTTCATGATGTTTACCAGGCTGTTTGTTCTGAGAGCAGATCAAGGGCGGACCACTCCCACTGGCACCCACAGAGGGGATGAGGGGGGGGGGGGGGGGGTTGTGGTGGGCACAGAAGGGGTGAGGGAAGGAAACCAGAGGTGGATGAACGTGATTCTTTCAGGGCTGGATTTGATGGATGGATCCCGTGATAGATGCCGTGATGGATGAGAGCAGGCATACGTCACACCAGACTCACACCTCGTGTGTAATGCATAAACCATTTAAGGTGCCGGCCGAATGCAAGTCCTCGCTGCGCGAGCTCAAAGAAACAACATTCATTAGGTGTGCTTACCGATCATGGCTTTTCATCAGGAGAAACCTTACTGGCAGCTGGCTAAAGCGGGACACAGCAACACACAGTGCACGTCGGCGTCCTTTAGTGGCTCCGTCTGAAACGTGCAGCGTCCAATTGGAGCTGAAGTGCAGCCGATGTAGACAGAAAGTTTGAATTGAAACACCAAGGCCGACCACTTCTGCTGGGGTGAAGTGCTTTTTTTTGTAACCAACAGAGAACAATGTTTGATCAGCCTTGATGGACAGAATGGAGAAAATAATGACGATAGGTGGAAGAATAAGGACAATTACATGACAAAGGGAGAGCAGAAATGTTGAATCAAAATGATGGAAGACAAAAAAAAAGCATTACAAAGTGGGTGAACGTGGAGAGATGGAAGAACATTTACAATCTGTAGCAGGAGATAAATGAGTAAAACTCAACTGAAGTGCAGATGCAGCCTAAATGGGAGTCGACCGTACAGAGAAAATATATAGCATGCAGCCTCCGGGTGGAGGTGCCAATGGAGAGGGATTTACAAGGTGGAGTTGAGTGCACGTGTCGCATATTCAATTCATCACACCGTGACAGAAAAGGCCAGAAAAGAAATGCCAAGAGTTCAACGGGGAGAGATCTCATCAAAGAGAGGACTGAGCCTCCTTCTGAAGCGACGCCAAACGAACGCATCGTTTTTTGGTGACGAGACTTCAGCACGAAACAGCAACAACATTGCAGAACAAGAGATACACGACTGTTGGAGGAGCACAGGAAAAACTGAATTCAAAGTGAGCCTGTTCCGGGACTTAATCACTCTGGAACATCTTTTTTTTAAAAACGTACCGTTTTTACGGGTTCACGGTTCAGGATTCTTTTGGGAAAGTTGTTGTCTCATGAGGAATGAAATGAAGTCAAATATGTGATAATCAGATGCACTGCGTGCTGCATGTGAACTGGATTAGATGGTGGGCTGCATGGAAATCACAGGTTGCCCCCAACTTAGCCTCAACTCATTCCTGGTGTGTCATACATGGTACAATGGGCCCAAGATGATGACACAATGAAGTGACACATGTAATACAGTACACTGTGCTCTCTTGCCTCCTCCCGCATGTTAAACAATGAGAACGGCCTCATTAGTATTCTCGCCAACAGCCTTATCTCGCACACTCTCCCTCCTCTTTTTCTTAAACGATGACGTTGGGCAACAATTTTCTCCTTCAACTTGCTGTTTTTCCACCGTTCTCAACCCGCAGCCCCCCCCACTGCACCCTCCACCACCACCACCACTTCTCCTCTTCCCTTGTTCCTCCGACAGCGCTTAAGACGATAATTGACATTCACAGACAAGATCAGAGCTGACCTGGAAGCGAGCAGGGGAGCGTTTAGGCGGTGGCGAGGCTCACAATGCCCCTGCTGTTCAACCGGTAATTACACCCGGGGCATGGAGATTGGCCGCTGCTTATTGAATTCGCATCAAATGAAACTCCGCCGAAAGTGCTGGGTGACAGTGCTGGGAAGAAATCAACCTCCCTCCGATCTCCTCCCGCCTCCCGAAGCTCGCATCTCCACATGTGTGCGTATAGTGTACAGCACTGCGTTTTCCCCACAATCGTTCGATTGCGCTGCATCAACTTCTCTGTTTTCATTCTCTTGCAATTGTTTTTTTTTTCTTCTTCCTCAAAATCAGATTTCAGTTCATGTTTATTCAGCTCTCTGTATCCAAAATTAACATCAAATCTTTGCAGATTTGATTATAATCCTGGCAAAAAATGATAGTAAGCAATAAAAAAAAGCCTGTCATTCAGCCACCTGTGTGCCGGTGTTTCAGGAGGATCTGCAGCTTTTCCTCTCTCCTTCAGCAGCTCTGCTATTTTCTCCTGCCGCAGTTTGTCCTCCTCCACCAGTTCCCTTGCCCGCCACTTGGGGGCGACATGACCATACGCTTGCATTGATTAACTGAGCCGCTACTGCGGGTCCACAGCCCCTGCTGAGCCCCGCACACAGTCCACAGTCTCGGGGTAGTACTACCATCCCCATGGGCTCCCCCCACCACCTCCCCTCTCCATCCCTCCTTCATCCCTCCATTACCCCCTCTCCCACTCCCCGCACTTCCTAAATCAGCCGCGATAAAAACAGATGCCGGATTGAAATGTCACAAGCGTATCTCAAACTGCCAGAACATTAACCTGTTCACCCTTAGGTGCCTTGCTTTTCTCAGGGGGGGGGGGGGGGGGGGGGGGTGGGGG
>JAUESE010000061.1:6274315-6287756 GCA_032274725.1 Malacoctenus triangulatus
AGTCGATGGCGGCAGGTCGAGTTGCTTGATGCATTATGGGATCTTTAATTTGGAAATTTTCACCTCACCCATTGTTCATGCTGTTACCTGCAACTGGGACTTAGTCACAGGTAACCAGACTCTTCTTTAGAAAAGAGAGTCTTTTTATTTGTTATCTGCATTGGATCAAGTGAAACAATTGCCAAACAAAAAGGCCTGAAACATACTGAAGTTTCAGGCTGGACACAGAAAAGCTCCTCTGTGTTGAGATCTTCCCAACATACAGTTTCACACAGGCTCCGTCTCCTATTCCACCACGCAAACCCAACTTCAGCCATTCCACCTCTTTAACCTGAATAATCACTGCTAACTCGTTTCATTTTTTATCAAACTTAATATTTGCTGAGTCATCATCTCCCGCCGTCACTTCGCTAACCTTCAATTAACGCGACAAAGGAGTTGAGGATTCTAATGCAATTCAACACAGAACCGCTCATAAATTTTTACCAACCCTCATCCTCTAATTACAGTTGACAAGTGCGAGACATTTGCATACTGTAACCTTGTAGTCTGGCTTCATCGAGAGGCCGGCCCCGTGTTTTTCTCTCTAAACACCGTCTCCAGTTAAAGCGTAATAACTTAAAATATGTGCTGCCTCCGCGCTGCGCCTCCGTCTTCCTTATCGCCCTTCCGCAGTCAAATCCGGCATCAGGCGGCAGCGGTCATTAATGGTCCAAATAATGGAGCCGGCTCCGAAATGTTTCCATTCTGATTAGGCGCCTTGAGCGCTAATGACAGCGAGCGAAATAGAGTCGATTCATCTCAAGTAGAGCCCGTCATTTTGCGAGTGTGATTGGGCCAAAAGCAGTTAGCGTGGCAGGTAAAAGAAAGACAGAAAAAAAACCCTCCTTTCTAGGAGAAAGACATTATTTCAGATATTATTCTGTTGAGAAAATGACTTTGATACAGTAATTGGCTTATAAATAAATTATAAGAGAGCACAAAAAAAAAAAAACCCTGTTCCCGTGCTGCACGCTGTCTGTGCCGGTTCTCGGTGTGTTTGCGCGCACTCGTCGACGTTCGCCGAATCGAGGTCTCAGGTGCTGCTGGCACCACTGACCTTTTCACTCGCTTTTTCTGGTAACCTGCTTAGGCAAGCACGAGCCATGAATCCCACTTTAGTTAGGAGGAGGGGGGGGGGGGTGCGTAGAAGCTGCAATTAATTTTCCATGTCAACATGGCAGTGGATGACGGCTTTATGTGCTGACAGGAGCGGAGTGAAGCGCCGTGAGTCACTTTATTGACTCCGGGCCCGAAATGTTAAACTGACTTTCATAAAGCCGACACCTCCTCCTCCTCCTTCTCCGACTTCAGGTCCCGAGATCCCCATGAAGCCGATGAGTCCCGACGTATCCGTGGGGCTGGCGAGTCCCACTGCAGTTATTTAGGAATTAAGTGGCGTGGTCCATTGTGTTGCTTCATGACCTCAATCAATCAACTCGTCCGTCCCCCGTTCTCCTTCTCTCATCTGCTTCACCAAAGTAAAAGAAAAGAATCTGTCTAGCGTCTGATAGCAACGGTCCCTCCACAGACGCACAAACACACCCAGCAGAGTGCTCGCTCGCGCTCACACACGCGCGCGCACACGCAGAAATCTCAGAGGCTATAGAAAGTAAACAGGATTAACTGGCTATCCCTCGCTCCACTGTAAACGGCCTGTAATGGCACCAGTGCTGCTAAATCCCTCCATCTCTTTCTCCCCCTCCCTCCTCCCTCCCTTTTCTATTAAACATGGAGGTTAATCCTCGGCCCCCTCCTTGTCCCTAGCGCCGTGGCCCAGGATAAGCTGTCAGAGCTGGGCTGCTGATACTCAGCTCTGCTCCGGCAGCCACACAGTCTGGACGCGGCCTATAAGTGCAGGCGTGTGTGTGTGTGTGTGTGTGGTGGGGGAGGAAGGGGGGAGGGGGCATCTGTGCGTGTGGACTCGCACGTGTTTGAAAGCGCCCGCATCCATACCTGCGTCGATGCCGAAGGACGCGGGCCCGGGGTTCGGCCGGGGCCTTTTCTTTTTCTGTGGTCCCATCCGTTGCCAAATTCAATTTGTCCCCAGCTCTTCTTTTATGCAATCCAATTTCTGCCGGAGTAAAAAGCTCACTCTGGAGCACCCTAAAGCAACAAAGAGCACTCCGCTCAAGCTGCAAAAGCTCCTGACTGAGAGCCCATTGACACACAAAAACACTGACCCATACCTTCTGGTCCTCTCCACCGGATCTAATGGTGGTGCTGGGGACCCAGTGATGAATCACTAATGACTACCGCACTCTTCACAAACGTCACGAATGCCACAAAAGTCAATGGGTTTTCCCTCCCAGCCCTCGCTCGCTCCATGCGGCAAGAGGAATGTCAATACTGTGCAGCTGGAGAGGAGTCACAGCAGCCGGAGAGCGAGCAGCTGGAGTGACCCTCTCAGCTTATAGGTCACCGTCATCGCATTTTTCCATAATATGGGAATTAATGTTTCTCCGAGTGCAGTAATAGGTCCCAGACCCCTGTGAAGTAATTCAAGCTTTGAGGGACAAAATAATGAATAACCGCCGTTACTCACCTGAAGGCCATCACCTTTTTCGACCCTTAATAAAAAAGAAAAGGGGGAAGTGCCGGAGGTGGAGGAGATGGGAATGAAAAAATAACTCCTACAGTATGGCGCAGAACTCCCACTCTTGCAGTACGACCGGATATTTTCAGGTTCGCACTGTTTACCCAAGACACTTAACTTTTTCCCTCCCGTGAACGTGAGCAGGTCAGCAAAAAAACATGAGGCACCAATGGATGTCATCAGTGTCAACCAGGCTTATCCATGTTTGGATGGATTAAACCACTTGATCCTGCCAAGCAGAAGTTCAAGATCGCTTTTACCTCGATGGCTCCTCTTAAACTTGGAAGTAACACAAAGCACCGCTTAACATTTAAGCAAAGCCGCCTTTCTTTCTCGCTCGAGAGACGCTTTGAGTGCAGGAGAGAATAGCGCGGCAGCTCACAGCAGGACTCCCTCACCTTTTAATTTTCCATCCTTCCCAGATAATGCAAGAAAATCTCAGTGACCTTTCAGGCGCCGTTAAAGTATCAAGAGCCCCCCTGAGCCAATCAAAATTAACTGGAAGCGGCGGAATGAGTCAAAGCAAACAAACACAGGGAGCTGCCGTGTCTGGTCTCTATCACGGCGAATCATCATAATAGATATGCGCCGCTGAATGAGCTGTTCCTGCCCCCCCCCGGCTCCTTTGATTTTTGGCAATAAACAGTAAGTGACTCTCAGCTGGAGCACTTTCACAGCTTGGATGGGCTCGCGACCTTTGTGATTGAATTGTCACTAAACTATAAACAATTACGCCGCTCGCGTCTTTGATTAAAAAGTAAGAAATATGAGTGCTAAGAATAACTCCCAGGGAGCGATTTGCAGAGAGCAAAGTGCACGGAGGTGACACTCCCGTTTTAGAGCCGACATGTGTCAGCTGTTCTATCCAACAGGAAAAACAAACAACGAAAAGACAATTTGAAAAAGAACGAGAGAAAGACAATAAATTTAAAAAAAATCCATTAAATTAATTATGATGCTGCAGTTGTAATCTGACTATGTTGTGAGAACATCATCTTTTCTGTTACTAATATAATTTGTATGAGAGTTATTCCAGTATTCACTACCATTTTGTGCTATCTTTAGTTTCCACTCACTCTTGACGATAATATCTGACTGTTTGGCTCCGCTGTGTTCACCAGCTCGTTGCAAATTCAATCTAACTGCCACTCTGTACTGTCCAAGTAACGTAAGGTGGAGTTTAAAGAGTCTATAGAGCCTTTTTTCCTCCCCCTGTAAAACAGCTTTTTCCTGTTGCAGGAAAAAAAAAAAACACCGCAGCCATCCAGCAGATAGCTCCACAATGACCTGACAGTAATGCGTTTTGAAAAAGAAAAGGACTAAATGCACAGCCCCAGTGACTGCTACAGAGGAGCAGTGTGGTACGCTGAATAAAGGTTACACAGGGAGAGATGTCCACATCAGCGCACAGCTCTTTATCTCCGATACGCCGGTTGTTAATGCATTACTACTGAGTGCCGACAACATCCACTTTCCATCGCTCCATCTCGCTCTATCACTCGCTCCCTCCGTCGGGCCTGCTACTCCGGTTTGGTCGAACGTTTCCTCCCTCAAAATCCTTCATCCCTCACGATCACTTTCCATTCCTGTGACATACGGAGTCGCCCTCTGCTGCTCATCGGGCAGCCGCTCCGCTGCGTTCTCTAACCAACCTTTAAGAGAGTTCAAAACGACGCGCATGCAAAGAGCGGAGGCGGGCCAAAAACGACGTCCACATGCGGCAACCGTTTCAGCCAAAAATTCATCCCCGATCACTTCATTCACTCGCCGCACTCTCGGGTATTAGGTGCGAGTGAGCGCGGAGGCAAATTAACAGCCCAAAGCTGAGGGGAGCACTTTGTGACCACAGCAGCCAAAAAGCTGTGACACAACACATAAGAGTGCTAACAAGGTGAAAAGGAGTGTAAAAGAAGTGATAAAAGCTGGCTGCTAAGGAGGGGATGAAGGAAAAACTCACAAGAGACCGATGGAAAATATGGCTGGGAAGGAGGTGGGGGCGGGGGGGCGAGAAAGTGGGTGTGAATGAGCTGGATTAGGTGCGTGATGGAGAAAGGTGTGAAATAAATGGGACTGTGGTGTGAGATGCGATGTAATTAATGAATTTGGGTCTTTCTCGATGAAAAGGCTGGCGGTGAAAGGAAGGAGCTAAAGGCGATCAGGCATTTGGGCGACCAGTGGAACAGAATAGGAAAGGGCCAAAGTGTCAGCGAAGGCATCACCCTTTCTGAGCTTAAAAGCTGCTTTTCCACCCCCCCGTCGATCATTTCAAACACATGCTGAAAGCTGCGTGAACTATTTATAGATCTGCAGGTTATGTGCTGCAGGCAAAACTCACAGACAATCGCATCTCTGCTTCCCCCTCCAGAAAATAAACTGACCTCCAGTGACGCTCTGATTATAAAAGTTACATAATATGCAAAGTGATCGCCGGCCATCACAAAATTAGACAAGCAGTGACATAATGATGAGATTAACATCTCCTAGAATATTGTCACAGGCTGACAGCTCTGTTCGAGCAGCACCCGTCTCCTCGAGAGGGGAGATGCTTGTCACAGAGACGCAAACACGCGCGCAGAAAAACACATCTCACGTTGAAACCGAGCCCCGTCACACGAGCGTCGCTCGCGCATGTCTCGCTCTGAGGATGATGAGTGACAGCCTCAGCAGACCGTTTGCGCCTTTGCCGTAAAAATCAGTCCGACGGGGACGCCCGTGAAAAAGTGATCGCACGGAAACCCGGCGGCTCACTGACCTGGCCCTCGTGGTGGCTGCCTCGCTGGCACCCCTCCCTCCCTCCCCCGAAGTCCCAGGGAGAACACGGGACCGTGCAGCCGGGTGACTCACCGGGTCTTTAGCTTGCTGCGCTAACACGGCGTAGGTGGAGATCCTGCTGCACAGGCATTTGGTGTGGACAGTGGTTGACGCGAGCGTTTGGCAGCCTTCTGTGCCCCAGTTTTCCGCGCCAGCTTCCCTGGAGGTGGAGAGAAAGGGGGGGAGGAGGGGGGAACGGGGGGGGTGGGGGGTGGGGGTAGGGGGTTGTGGGATTGAGAAGGGTGGCACAGGGGATGTAAACAGTGACTGTGAGGCAAACATAGAAATAAAAAGATGGTCACATGACTTCCTATAGGAAGTTTTAGCTCAAAGCGGCGATTGAGAGGCAGAGAAGAAGTTCAGGGAGCGCTTGTTCTTCAACCGGTGAAGTTCACCAAGTGCATCCATTCACTCCATAGGTTTAACATTCAGTGATCAGCGCTCACACACACTGACAGGCTCTTTCACTCTGCTTGCATCCGAAGCCAATGTCACCCCGCCTGCTCTCCTCCGTGTTCAGCAGCCTAAATACTTCCTTCCCCATCTTTGCCGAGTGGTTTCTGTCTCCCCCTGCCATCCGTCTTTACTTTACTCAGGAACATCTGAGAGTCTTGAGGAGAAATGAGAAGGCTTCAAATCAGGTCACTTGTGCACTAAGCGGTCATTTGCATTGACACTCAACAAGTTACGAGGGAGACAGGTGCCTGGAATCTCACACTATTTTACTTTACTCGCTTGATTATGTCGAATCTTTGCCCCCCCCCGCCTCTTTCCTGTATTTGCCCTCCAACCCTGTCGCTTCCCTCTAAATACTCCCGATAGCAAGTTGAGTGTGGAGGTCGATCAATAAGATTCCTATTCGACTAATTACCCGAGTAGCTCACACTGCACATTAAACCTGATGTTTAACCCCGGATAAACTTCTATTCTGGGCGCCGAGGAGATGCTGGCACATAATGAGGAACATGAGAGCAGCTAAGGAAAATGCTCTGATGGGGTCAAGAAGGCCGCGGCGATGACTGATGGCAGACGAATGTTGGATTTAATGGCCTCCTGACTCATCCCACTGTCCCAGTTGGTTCATTTTCCTTCTTTGCTTTTTAATTCCCTGTAATCTTTGGTTGGAATCGATGGGTTTTACCTCCATTTGGCTGAGAACTGATTGCAACGTATCCAAGAGTGATTGATGTGTGAGGAACTGACATTTGGTGATGTACTAATATGATACCAGAACCATTGTCGCACTGAACATTAGAAACAGCTTTTAAAGGGTTAAAACTTGCTATAAATGTTAAGCTTTTATCTGAAAAAAATCTAGTTTGTGTCAAACGGCCTCATGTATGCTGTGGACATGTTTGGCATCACTTCTGTCTGCATGTATACTGATTGTGCATGTGTGGAAATGATGATTTTAGCCTCTAAAAGCTTCAGTTTCAACATCTGCGTCCGACTCGATCATATTTTTCTACAATCCAGACTACAAGACTCTGAATAATGTGACCACGTAAGATCTATTTTAAACTCGAAAAGAGTCACTCCTATCAACGCGGCGGGCCAATTATGAGATCACTGCTGCATTGCCGCAAAACCTGCTGTTTCCAGTATGTGGGAGTTTAACCTGCTAAAAGGGGGTGGCGGCTAGGTGAGGTACGGGCATTGTTGCTTCTCGACGGGAGATGCTTTTGATTTATTGGAACCGGAGCAGATTTGGTACCTCTGATTCCTCCGGGAGAAAACACACTGTACTTCGAATCCTCTATCGGATCCACAGACTGGAGACACAGATGCAGAATCTCATTCATGCTCGCCAACAGATCACTTTAAAATGAGAAAACACGAGCGACGGTGTTAATGATTTTTGGTAAATAAAATACAGACCGTGCTGTTCATTTTGTTCCTTTTCCTGTAAACATTTTTAACTCGCGCAAAAAAACAACAAAAAGATGGATTGCAATCATGTTTCAGGCCGCACGATGTGTGGTGTTTTTTCACAGCTAATGCTTTCATCGAGAACTTAATTACCTCATCCCAGACTAATAGCGATGAGTACCCTCAGAAGCGGATGGAGAGAAAATTTAATAAAGTGTTGCCTGGATAAGGACTTCACTATATTAGGATCTGCCATCTTCAAATCACTCAATAGGCTAAAAAGATGAGCTTTGACTGGCAAAACTGTGTGTCTGAGCGCCGTTTGCGTCTCCAGGGTCGGCGTCGCTGACAGCTTCGCTTTATGAAAAATAATAAGCTGCCTCTTGTTGTGTCAACGGCAGCTTCAGAAGCGTCTTTATCCGACTGCCACGGAACATTTCGACAGAGAGTTTCAAATTGGACAAAATAATTGTCAGTCGAGCAATTTTCTCTGCACATGTATACGTTCATTAATCAAATGATTCCATCATCCAAATGTAAGAGAGTCAACAACAATTAGTGTTGAGGTGTAAAAGTGCGAGTGCTTTGAATACAGGGAGATCTGACAAGTTTCAGTATCACGTGTGATTTTGCTTGTCTGCTTGTAAATCCTGATCAACACGTTTGTTGTCGATAAATGTGTAGGGACTAAATCAAATATTCACAAAAAAAGCTACAAGATGTTTCAATTGCACACTTTTGTGCAGTTGTTTTGGAGGTTTGACTCAAAAAGGACAATATTGATGGAATCATGAATTTAAAAAACGTTCCTAGGACAAAATTGAAAATAATGGTACAAAAAGAATTGGGGAAAAAAACCTATACATGTAATTTACCTTTGAATCATTTGATTGGCTCATGATACAAACAGTTAAAAAGCCTTTGGACTTCCGACTGACGATAGCGCATCAACTGCAGCACAGCGCAACACATCAGTCACGACTAAAAGACACTTCTCCTGTGACAGGAACCTCAAACAAGGATGACAAGAGTGTATCGGCAATAATTACCTCAAGTATATCCGAACAAAAGGGGAATGCACACAGACACCCGGAGAAACCAGATAAACAGACGCGCGTATGCACGCCGAGGCCAGTCCTCAATTCATAATGTCAGTAATGAGATGTGAGTACGATTCCCCGATGATCATCATCTGCACGGTGACACTTCAAAGACGGAAGATCAGAAAACGAGTCACAGCAGTGAAGCTTGCAGACAGCTTGACAGGTAGCAGCGCGGCGCCGAGCTTTGTGTGTGTTTCTGTGCGTGTCAGACAGAGACGGAGATGTAGGGAAGAGAAAAGATAGCAAAGAAGAGTGACAGGAAGGAAAAAAAAAAAAAAGCCCCCAAAAAAACATGTGCACTTGTTACCTTTAATAAGGAGATCCTCCAAAGTGGGACTACTATTTTCAGTGTTCTCGTGTTTCTTATGTAAGAAGGAATTCACATGCAGAATCCAGTTCAAACATGACGCCCGCTCTGTATGTGAACTCCCAGGAGGCGTCGGGCAAAGTATTTACAAATGGCGCCGCTCACACAAGCAGCGCGGAGCCATATGGAGCGCACATGCATTAAAGATCTGTGTGTTCCAGGGACAGAGAGAGGGACTTGTACGCCGACTCGTGTACGTTGGTTAACTTATAGCCGGGGAACGGCGCTCGCTAATGGAAACACGCATTTATTAACCGGCGCAGTGTGGAGACGCGGAACAGAGACGCGCTCGCACAATGCGGCCCGCACCAGCCTGGCAGCAAAGAGGAAGCTGGTGTAATGAGAGGCTGTCTGACAGCTCACAGCAGGGGGGGGGCGCTAAAGATAACGCCAGTACACACATTTACGCGTGACCCCCTTTTGTTTTGAGGTCCCGAAATTCAGGCTTAACTGACTGCAGAACTTCGTCTGCTTAAACTACATTTGACTGCTGTTTTTTTGATGGCTTTCATCACAAAAATAAAAAAAACGCTTTGACTTTGGATTAGTTTCATGTCCCCACCCCCCCCCACAAAGTTGGCTCAAAACCCTGAACTTTGTTATTGCAGATCCGCCGCAACTTCAGCCACACAGCGCTGCCGCGGGTCCCCCCGGGCGCATGGAAGTATTACATTATCAGCTGGGCTTAGCTGGCGAGGGGAAGATTAAAAGGACACAGCTTTTGTTTTACTTTTGTTATAGCTTTTCAATGAACCTGGGCCGGCTGTCGGCGGCTCTTATCACAGTGAGCAGGTGCCAGATGTACAAACAGGTCCTCATATCAGTGTAGCCGCTTCATAGGCTCCGCATCCCAAATGTATAGGGCCAAGACATCCACCTAGCATCATATATTAACCGTGAGATGTGCAAATATACACAAACCAACTCCTCCGTTGTTTGATCTTGACTTTGACGGGGAACAAAGTTTGATTTAATGGTCGTTAAAGTAAACTATTTAGATGGGCAGTTTTCCCCTGGTGCACCTGGAAGTCAAACAGGCTGAGGGGAAGTGGCTCACACTGCAAAAAATCTCAATCATACCATCTTTCTGAGATGGTTTTGTCTTCTCATTCAAGGAAATTTTCTGTTAGGATTTTTTTGGGGCCTATTTACATGAACAAAACATCTCTTTTTTAGTTGTAATAAACCTACTCAAGCCATTCATTTTTTACAGTGTGTAAAGCTGAACACAGCCAATGTTTGCATCTTACATTGTCAAGAAAACAAAAGAACATTCTCCAACAAGGGAGCACGATGAGATTTGTCTGTTAACTATATAAATATATTATAATGCTAAAAGAGCCATGACTCAAGTTCTGCAGGCATTTGGTCATCATCCAAAGCAATGTCAAGAAATTAAACTGTACGCTTGCTGAGAATAAAATAAATGATCAAGTGAGCATCAAACAAAGAAAACATCATGAAGAAAATGCTTTAGAATTTATCTGTTACAGTTTTGACGTTTCAATCGAACAAGAGAGTGTGGGCAGAAATGACGGGGTCACTCATTTGGCAGCATTAATCTGACACAATGAACAGATTCAAAAACTTTCGGCGCCAAAGCAGCTACAGAGATGCCCGAATACTTCACTCACGGAGTCACAGTTTTCACCTGCTGGTAGTCATAAAAAGAACAAAATATGAATTCAAAGTCTGACATCACCAGAGACACTCCTATTATTCCTCTGAGGATGCTTGCGTGTCCACATTTAATGTGAATTAAATGGTTGTTTCAGACTGGACTTGTTATCAGGCCACTGCTTTGATCAAACAAACAGCATTTAAAAAAAAAAGAACATCCCATGTAACACTGTAACCTTTTAAATACAGTAACAATGGGAACACTCAGAAACGCTTTCCAATTTGTTCCCTAATTGCAAATGGCATCTTGTTGCGGCAGGCAAGAAAAATAGGAAAAGTACTTCCAGAACAACAGCGTAAATTGACCTTTTATGTCTTTTGAGAATAAATTGGCTCAAACTCTTGACTGAAAGGGCAATTCTATGAAAGCCAATTGCCCTCTGTTAAGAAGCAAAAAAAAAAGAGAAAAAGGCTAAACATGCTTTGAATTCCTAAAAACTGAAGAGCTTGATGTGGAGATTGCGGGTCGGCGAAGGTAAAGTGAGTGAAAAATCCTCTCTGCCGATCTGCCTCACTCGCATACTCATGAGTATTGATGTGTTGCCAGTATCTTTCATCCCATGCAGCTAAAAAATGCTTTCCAATTTGTGAGAAAGTGAGTACATCCAATGGAAACGACGATGTTTTCATTTGGGTTTCTCTTTCAAACCGCGACTACATCTGACATTGGGGTGGTTTACTCAAATCAATGGCAACGAAAATCTCTATTTGCTTTCTGCTCAATGCGTTGTGTTAAAATGCCAAGATTAGGAGACATTTTTAGGGCCCTGCGAGACCTTTTAAAGACACCTACAAGTGCCTGACGGGATCAAAAGAAGTTCTTTAGATGAATAAGTGGTGCTTACTGCCAATTTGCAAAAGACTGGCGCAAAAACAAGGTAAGCTTTTGATGTAAATTGAAAGCTCCGACTCCCTCAAAATCACATTACATCAGCATGCAAATAAAGGAACCTCAACCTATTGATGCATTTATGAGTGAGTGAAAAATCATCAAGTTTAAAGGCGAGATTCTCATTAATCAATTCCATCAGCCGTTAGGTTCCCATTTCTGCTTGTTCATTCTGACCTTAAACTCAAAGACCTTAAATTGCCAACATTTTTCATGCAAGTATGTTTATGAAAGTGTGCAGTTGGTTAATCATCAATGTATAAAGTTATCTCATTAGGTAATGTCTCTTTAATTCCTGCCTAAAATGTCCATTCCCAGAAGGAGCATCCTGTACATCTACGACCACAAACCGATTGCAAAAAAGAATGTCATCCGACTAAAAAAACAACACCAGATCCAGACTTTGCAAGAAACAACATGAATGCAAGGAGCAGTCTTCAAGAAGCGCACGTAGTACAGACACGTCACAGCTGGAGTTGTTTTGTCGCCGTAAAAGTGGACATGTTTGGTAAAACCCAAAGAGAGCTCGACAACAAAAGAGAATCATCCAGACTGTCAACACGCCGCGGAGGCGCCGTCTCGACTGAGAGGGGCTTCACTGTCTCAGGGAAAGAGCAGCTTGCAGTCAATGACTCAAAATGAAACTTTTTTTTAAGGAAACTGGTGAATTTTTTCTTTTTCTACACTTGGAAAAAAAGAAAACCAAAAAACTCACATATATGAAAAAGTGTTAAAAAAACTGATTGGATTTTGAGTCGGAAAAGATGACAATATTTTTGCGGTGATGCCACAGAGAACAAGCTAGGCATCAGTGAAAGCCAATTCTTTCTTTATTTGTCTAGTTCCTCACTATTACTCCTTTTTTTTACTGAGGCGTTGGATTATTATTCTGTGAGTCACTGCTCAAATGGTTTTACATGAGAAAATATTGTTCTACATAGCTGTCATTGATTTAATCAGGATTAACATTATCAGCTAATTTTAGCTGCTGGCAAATGCTGTCAGAACTGATTTATGAGATGAATGTCGCCACCAAATGTAGTTTAGCCCCCCTTTCACTTGTGAGTAAGCTGCTCGCCACGTGTCCACTGCTCTGCTTCCCAACCGCGCGCTCAAAAAAGGGGAGAACATTCAGCGGTCAGGGCTAAAGATAATACACCAAAAGGAATCAAGGCAGTGAAATGTAAAGAGGGGAAGATTGCACAGAGAGACAGATATCGGCATCATGTAACTCAAAATGTTTTGTCACTTTTAGGTCTGATCTAGTCTTTCGGAGAATGCGAGCGCAGCTTTAACATTCAGCACAAGCTGCGGTGAAAGTCAGTGAGCAATTCGCCACAGATGCCGTTGTGTTCTCGCCTTATCTCTCTAAAAGAGGGCCGACTGTAGTCATCGTCTGAAAACTGGGTTACTGAATCGCAGTGGAAACAGGCTCCTAACGAGTCATAGACAGAAGGACTCATGGAGGGAGAGAGCCTCGTTTATTACGAGGGGATTTTAGGGATCATCGAGCAGCATGACCTCGAGTGAAACGCTCATTTGGGAGGACCAGTGTGTTAAAATTCATCACTGCTCCATCATTGAAGACATCCTGCGGCAAGAATACCACGAGAGTTCAATGAATTGAGTCCTGTTTCTCTTATTCTCAGCGAGCTGAACGGGCGCATGTCGAGAAACCTGGAAAAGCTTCTCCAGGTGTCAGTAATTTCTACACATTTAAACTGAAAGGTTTAAAGCATCTTGTTTTGTTATTTAATTGTGGCAAACAGCTTTGTGTCAGAAAAAAAAAAAAAAAAACATGCATTCGTAACAAATATCAGAATACTTTAAGGAAACTATTTCATTTTCATGGCTGAAGAGCAAAATTTTGAGGTTGGAAACAAACAAAAAAAATCTAAATATTTAAAATTATGGAGAATAACTCGGAAAAAAACAATGCTTTACAGTTCGAATAAACTATTGTAACAATAATATACCTTCATACAGTTAAATTGTTTGGGAAGTACCAGCCTATTCAGGTGCTCTCTACAGATTCAGCACATCCTTTTGTTGTCATGGCAATGATAAAAAAAATCACTCGCAATACT
>JAUESE010000061.1:6407751-6418454 GCA_032274725.1 Malacoctenus triangulatus
CAATGGCGAACTGTTTCTGGCAGCCGCCGAGGTCTTCGCCTCGCGTACTGCAGCCGCTGTTTGCATAAGTCGACGCGTGGATACACAAAGTCGCTTCACGTGCCGGGAGAACAATTGCTCCGAGGGGACGACGGGGCCAGATTAGGGTCATTTCATAACAGGTCAGATGAAAAGGTAAAAGAGAGTACATCTACCATGGAAACAGAACAGCTGGATGGTGTGTTTTTATGTGTGTTTGCTTTTCTGTGTGTGTGTGTGTGTAATCCACACTTCTCTCATGTGTGTTCCTGTAATGAAAGCTTTCACAGACTGACCTATTTTCTATCTTCTTTTTTTTTCTATCTGAGGTGGTAAAACAGCGACAAGCATCAGACGCCATGTTATTGCCCGCCAAGTCGGTGCAGCCAGTCTGATTTAGGGCTCCTGCATATTTCAAATGCGCGATATTTCGACGCGCCCGTTTGGCGCGTGTATTAATTAGCGTTGCGAGTGTTGATGAGTGGAAAGAAGACGAGCTGGCTCAGGTTGCCGCCATGAAGGTTAGCCACTTGACCGCTTCGGGCCCCGCCGAGCCCTGCTCGGTGCCCCCCGAGGACGTTTGCTGGCTTAAAGTGGTAAAAGAGTTCATGTGCCACATCAAAAGCCCCCCGCCTCCCCCTCTCCCCGCCCCTCTCCCACGAGGCCTGACATTTCACATCACTCCAACATGTGCCCAGTAAGCACATCCCTCGTGCACATGTGCGTACATAAATACCAACACATGCATGCACACAAAAGTATGAAAAAGCCCATACTTTTGCAGACTCTCCCTCCCCACCCTCCTCCTCCCAGCTGGGACATTAAGAGCTATTTCAAAGCCTTGAGAAATGTACCTGTTCAGAGACATGCAAATACACACGCATACATACAAACAGGCACAGGTACTAATCTACTCTCCGAGTTCCCTGAAGTCAATTAAAATCTCTCACAGCTGCAGTCGACCTGCAGGATTAGGTGGAACATGAGCATGCTCACGAACACACACACGTGAACATGTTGGTGTGCCGAGGGGGTGGAAGGCTTTCACCAGTGGCAGGTGGATTGCAGGTTAAGCAGGAGACGGAGGAATGCAGATGTACCTGCAGAGGTCGGTGAGCCGGTCACTTGGGAGCCGAAAGTCTGAGCGTGCGAGAAATCCCGGGCTCAGGAAGACATTCGTACGTCGACAACTTCGCTGCAACAACATAGCCGGTCTGATCACGGCGTTCGGCTGGCTTAAGGTGGTGCATGTACGTGAAGGCTCCCGCTCTCCCCCTCGCAGGAAGACACGAGTTTAGGATCAAGCTGTTGCCGTCCAGCGTTCCGTCAGCACGTTCCTCCTTTTGCTTTACGTCTCGAGCCGAGCGGCAAGTCGAAAACGGACAAGAGTGATCGTCTTGTCTTCGTGTGGGCCTCGCGCGGTGTGACCTGAATTCCACCCAACCTCAGCTGAAAAGGTTGCAGGCTCTGCACAACGATGACAGAGTGGGTTAAAGAAGACGGATCGGTGGTTCGGAACACTTTGGACGGAATCCAGCGGAAGTTTGTGTCTCACTGAGAAAGCCGAATAAACACCAGATGTTTAAAGTTGCATAAATTCTCGGTGACTACTGCTGCTTTTATGTTTACGCTCCGATTGAACATCTTTCTTACAAATGAGAAGCAGATTTATTAGCAGCAACAGAGACCTCGGCTCAACTCCACATACCAGCAGTTCAATGCATCTAGCTTGTGTTGGTAGCTTAAACTGCAAGGTGACAGTTCTGATCACTGCAGCTCTTTGATTCTCGTGCTGTTAACTCGACAGACTGGCGAGGCTCAAAAGAGAGCGGCCATTTAACCGCATCGCCTCCTGAACACATGAAGTTCGGATAACATTGTAAAAACCATCAGCCGGACCTAGAATAACTACACTTGCCAACGTATCTTCCTCTTGAAGAACAGAGTGGATATCTTGAGACGCAGTGAAGTTTCACTGCCAGTCTCTCAGAGACAGACTCAACAGTGATGTATATCGCATCCCGGGATGAATAGATGAACTTTATTCATCCCGAGAGGAGAACGCGCAGTGAAAGGCAGATACCGAGAGCGGCCAGACGCTGCTATCTGCCACAGTTAAATGTGAGTAAACAAACAGCATATGAGTCAATTCAAATGAAGCCCGGAGCAGTGGAAGCCGAGCCATATACATTGTGCTGTCGCAGGCTTTTCTATGGCACCGAGCCGCCGCTCCACTCACACTCCCCATTCACGGGGCCGACGCAGTCCTCCAGCTCACGCAGCCGGCGAGTCTCCGCGACTCGAAATAACACTCCAAACACCACAGCAGATTTATTATGTGCGTTTCAGTGCGTGTGTGTTCGCATGTCGACGTTCACACACAGGCGAGCGCCATTCAGCGCGGCGCTGCAATAAACCACCACGGCGGCTGAAAAGGGACGGCTTGGCAAAAGGCTTTGCCGTGTTCCAGCTAAAAAGGAGCAGCGGAGGAAATGCCCTGCCAGCCATTCATCAATCCGCCCGGTTCTGTCCTCACCCAGACTAATGGGGGACGGATGGGACGGAGAAGACAGGCGTGCTGCAATTCATGCGGCTCCAAAGAAATCCCCCGGCCTGCGGTGAGCTCTCTTAAACTGAAGGATGTTGAAGATCGGGGGGGGATGTATAGCCGCAGACGTGGTGGTGGGGGGGGTGGTGGGCGATATTCAGCTGCGGCGTTGCAGGTGGGAACAAAAGCCACCAATCTGCGGCACAGCAGAGGCTCCCGCTCCTCTCGGCTCATTAGAATATTTTGACTGCGAGCCTTGAAGTGAAAGTGAGCAGCGACTGGCCGCTCTCACCGAGTCCACTGTCACAATCGTTTACGCTGCAGAGGAGAATTCGCCACACACGTGAAGCGAATCATGAATATTCAACTGTTATTTTATTTTTTTTTTTTACACGCTGACAACCTGGTTCTGTTTGTGTGCTAAAAATGTTCCCGGGGCTCGTAATTCATGTGGATTTCACGTCGCGTAAGCAAGCAAGGACCAAGTAAGTCGAGTTACAAGAGAGGTGAGGTCAGAAAGGGGACGAACGAGAGATAGATAAAAGACGAAACTCTCTTCGTGTAATGGCATTTTTTTTCTAAAACAGGCAGTATGCCGCTGAAACAAATGGACCAAAAAAATGGTTCAGAGAGAGCAGGAGGAAAAAAAATGTAAAAGGAATTTGATAAAAGAAAAGAAGGGATGTTAAATAAATGAAAGGGTGGGAACTGATGAATAGGATGTGACAGGGCGGATTTGTAAATGCAGAGTCAGGGATAAATGGAAAAAATTAGCCAAGCTATTCACAGGATCTGACTCAGAATAAAATACTGCAGTCATTGCATGCACAAAAAAAAGGGAGTGAGTGCGCACATAGACACACACAAAAACACACCCGCCCACGCACAACCTTTTCTGCCTAACAACTTTCACAACTCCTCTTGTATCCCAGCAGCAGCCAAAGCAGGAGGCTGCAAAAACTCCAAATAGTGTCAAAAACAAGAAGGAGGAAAACAATGAATCAAATTGCAGATATTTGTGCTCACTCAATACATTCACACGCAACTTTAGGCAAAGTGTTTTCTGTGTGTGAAGCGGCGTCAATCCAGGTGAAGTCGTAAGAAGTCTGATTTACTCTTCTGCATGTACGAGCGCTCTTGATGGCCTGCGTGTGTTTAAACACACTGGTGCTTATTGACAGCACTGACAAAAGCACCACCGGCTCTGCTATGTAAATTCAGTTAAGGCCACCTTTCACCACGGCAATTCACCAGCCGAAAAATAATGACGCCGTGTCACTTGTATGGATTTTCGGTCGTTAATTTCAGGGGATAATCTGGCATCGATCAGCGGTCAGCGCGAAGCGGCGATTCGCTCTCAGTGGCTGGGATGACCAGGATGAAGTGATATGAATCGATAAGTCATTCCACAACGAGAGATAATCACAGGTGAAAATCAGAGAAGAAACGGTGTCACGGTGGAACTCACGCTGGAACGTCCTGGGAAGCTCGAAGCACAAGCCGACTATCAAAGAAAACAAAAAATTCACCAGTGTATCACACGTTTCAGTCAGAAAAACAAGGAGTCATATTGAAGATCTGCCAGTTACGGAAAGCTGAAGTTTTCTTGCCAATTTTGCACTCCAAAAAAAACACAAACAAACGAGTCTAATCACAGTAATTCGAGGGTTAATTAGTGACATTTCAGGAAAAGCTTCGTCAGGTTTGCAAACGTGCCTTTGCCTCATCATCACTGCCGAGCGGGAGAGACGTAAGCTGTGTTCACTTCACTCGAGCGTGATCGATGTGTATCGTCGTCTCGCCCTGTTCTTCTTACGAAAAAAGGAGACAGTCTGCGTCTCTCCCACAGCTGACTGCTACCTGTGGGCGCAAAGACAAAAGCTCACCGAGGCAGGCGGTGTCTGATTCTTCTCTCACATGCAATATGTGGGATTCACATAGCTGAGTGGGAGGAAAGGTGCGAGCGAAGCAGGTAGACGCGCATGCATGCATTTCTTCCTCCCCTCCTAAAAATAAAACGCTCACATCTGAAAGCCGTCAGACGGTGAACGCCAGCAAAAAAAAGCCATTAAAACGTGAGTTTCTTGTGCAGACAGAGAGCAAGGGAGCGCTGCATTGCTCTGCAACTCTGTTCCACCGTATAGATCGAGCTGCGATCGTAACGTCTGTGATTTCGGTGCTGCTGGGAGAAATGCATACATAGATTCAGCACTGAAACCCGCAGCAGGAGCCCGACACAGCGTCGGGATGAAGCCGAATCGGCTTCCGGTGACATGTTGATGGGAAGAGTTATAGTAAAGCATGTGGTTACATCAAAAACCTCAGTTTGGTTTTGTTTTCCCTCACTCTCTCTCTGTGCTTTTCCACTTAGTTTAAAAAAAAAAAAAAAAAAAAGTCCGTTTGCAAAAGTCAGATGATTGATCCACCAGATGCTGAAATCACTGAGTGTGGGAGGGATGGATCCGGAGCCGTGATAGTCTGAAAAGATGTGAGCAGAATGGAGAGCAGCGTGTGCGCGCGTTTGGTTTTATGTTAATTCTCTTTCAGGTGAATCGAAAGCCACACAGACTACCAAATCTCATTATGCTGGGCTGTCACAGACTCTGTCTCCTCTCTTCCAGATGGGTTGGTTTCATCCCTTCTTTCCCCCCCCCACACTCTCTCCGTCTCTGTTTTCATATCTCTCTCTCTCACTCTCCCTTCCCCCCCCCCTTCCGTAAGATGCAATTTCTAGCTTTAAATAACTTGTTTCTGCATGGTTGGACTGAAATCATATCCAGGCTGACACATCGCAGATTTGTCTTCCGGAATTAATTTCCACGACAGAACATAGACTGCTTTAATGAGTTTTTATTGCATATTGATCACACATTGATACCACCGGCGAAGCATTCGGTATACATTATGCAGCAACCGGTCCGTCGTGACAGCTGCTGTCTGCGTGGAGGTTTTGCTGTTTCGCAAAAGTACAGCGTGCCATCTGAAGTCGGATCTGCCTTTGACTCGGAGTGAATTGCACGGCACAAGATTTGCGCTGACATGTTAACCTGCAATGAGTGCGGGCGGCTGACGCTCAATACGGAGGCGAAAGCTACAAAGCCGAGGTTCCGAGTTGCACCAGCGCCCGGGGGAGAACAATTAGCGCGAGTTGCCAGTTTGTTCTCCTCTCAGTTTGTTGGTTTGACTCCTCATCCACTGCTTTTGTGACCTTGTTTCATAACTGCAGCTGGAGAAGTTTCTAGCAATTAGGTGAAGGAAGGAGAAGCAAACGAGAGGAGGGAAAACAAATCCGGCAGGAACACAATGTACCAGTCAGAGGCTTTATTCTACAGGTGGACTGTTTTAAAGTTGAGCGTGAGAGCAGCTGGAGTTCCCTCAGAACACAGAGACGATGTGCAACAACAGCAGCAATCTGTTCACTAAAGACACACAAATATCCAGCACAAGTCCAATAAGCCAGTGTTGTTTTCATCCCAATGGCTGTTTGCATGAACAGAGTTTTTAGAGGTGATGGTGTGCAGCAAGCGTGTGCATTTAAGGCTGTCACAGCACAGTGCACCTTTCCAACTCGACGGTTTTTGTGTTTCATAATCATAGTTTGATGATGATGTGTTCATGTCCTAAACTTCTAAACGAGGCTTATTGTTATCAGCAACAATCCAGAAAATTATCTCAAACAATAGAGAGCGTAATTGAAAAGTGAGATCATCTGACAGCGTTGAATCCTTTGTGCTGATTATGAAACATTGAGATCCAGGTGATAGGAAGGAAAGAGCTGGATGGAGGTAAAAGAGCACTACAGAACGATGGTGGGCTCCACTCTCAGGACTCTCGTCGCCTCCAGGCAACAAGGACCCTCCAAGAAGAGAAGGATTAGTTAAAGAAGGGGGTTGAAGGTCCATCGCTCACTTCATAGGCTAATCAAACACTTTCTCATCTCTTCATTCGCTCACTTTGTTTATTCAATCAGGACAAGCTGCTCAGTGACATCCACTGACTGATTGGTGTCATCTTGCATACCAACTAGTATGGCGTCAACTTGCTCCTTATTAGCAAAGTGCTGACTCTCCTGGCATGAGGGGAAAAAAAAGGTGTGTTCATGATGTGGCTGAAGGACATTTGCAATGACATTGGTGCACAGCCACAGTAGAAACCAGTTCCACCTGTGATATCACCACCAACACAAAAATCTGTTGATTTGTCTTATATCTTTGTACTGAATCTCAAAAGTACAACGTGGAGGAAAGAAAGCAGACCTCTGCAGCTCCAGACCTTTGTTTCTCTTTCACTTCCCTGCTGCTTTCCACTTGCTAAGCAGGAGCCGTCCTACTGTACATTAGTTATGTATGTTTAAAGAGGAACGGAAAGCAATTCATTAGTTAACAATTAGCAATAAACAGGAACGGAAATGAGATGGAACGCACCCCGGTGGAGTACAACGGGAGTCGGAACTGTTGGGTTGGGAAACTTTGCGGCTCACAATGAGGAGTAAACATCAATCGTCCTCACAAGGAGGCTCAAGCAGAGTCACAAACACTTCCAAATACGAACACTGCTGATATCTGATAATCAAGACAGAGTATTATAACAAAAATATTACTTTTACCTCAGGTACTTCTCAGGAGTACCTTTATTTAGGTCTACATTTTCAAACCGTGAACTGTGGCAACCTGCGTGCAGGTGAATCTAACTTGATTAATATTCCACCTTCAATACGGTTCAGGGAGACGTCCAACGCCTCAATAGAAGTCACTGGAAGAAAAGTGGGCTGATGAGCCATCCGGTTAAAAACAGCATCACTCACACCGTCGTGGTCGACGGATCACTACGGCCGCTTCGCTCGTTGAACCTACAATATATTCATTTACGTAATGGCAGTCTAAATGGTCCATACAGCTCAGCGATAAGCAGCCCGCCCTCATCACTGAGCTATTACACACTCGTCGTACATGTCACATGAGAGACTGTGTACTAGTATCTAGGGTCAAGCATGTGTGTCATGCGGCTGACAGCACAGGAATTACAGAGAGAATCCCTGCCATTTAACCCCCCCCCCCCTTTCTCTGATGAACGAAGGTAATTGGATCATAAAGAAAAAGGAGGAAGAAAAAAACCCTCTGATAGCCTTAAAGAGCGGCTGAAATATTGTTTGAGTACATAGCCTAATAGCTCCAAATGGGGAGACAGTGATATGTTCTGCATGGTAAATATCCATCTCTCCAGGACCATATTCTCATTCCATCCACATCCGAGTGGTCAATGCAATTCCATCGGGCGATGAAGATGGAGGGTGCAGCTGCAGCCCGACAATATGGCGGGAACAATCTGTCAGCGGGGGGGGGACTTTACATGTACAGATAGAGGGAGGAATATGCTGCCGTGGAGCCAGAGAGACGAAGCCTTTCAAACAACTGGACGGAAAGAATTCTAAAGAGTCTCAGAAATGTTCGAGAAAAAGCTATTTCCTATAGCTTAAAGCTGGCCAAATTACCAAGACGCTGCGTTATTAGCCACTGATGGGGCTTTATCCTGAAAGAGACGTGCTTTTCATCCCCCACCAGCATGCCAATTGAAGGAACAATTGAGATAATAGAAAATGGAGCAGGCATAAATACAAGTGGCTCGAGCCTCCGTTGAATACCATCAGAGGGCAACGTGGCAACCCCCCCCCACCTCCTTTTTTTCTCCTCCTGCCCCTTCACCACTAAATCCACGGCTCTTATCTGCTTATTTTGGCACTGCGAGGTGGTATTACTCGCGCAATGATATTAAGTCGTCTCGTTTTAAGGGAGGCGGGAGCGAGTGACAGCTCTGAAACAAGCATTTGACACTAAAACCGTCGCTAATGCTAATTCCTCCCCGTGCTGGTGAAAACATTAATCTTTAATAATGACACAAAGGCCTTCTGTTGGGGGGAGGGCTTACTTCCTGTCCCCTTAAAACCTTTGACAGCCTCGCTCACTCAACAGCCCGCTATTTTTAATGCGGAGCGCACACAGGCAAGAGAAATCTGTTAAATTTAGGGCTGAACCGGGAGCGAGAACAGCCAATGTGACACGTGTGGCGCACTGACTCATTACCAGTGTGTCTGCGCTCGTGACTTTGCGCCCGTCCACGGAGGGCGCCGCTTCCTCCTCCCGCCATGGAGGGCGAGCAAACAAAGCAACAAAATAGCAAAGAACGTTCCGAAAAAGCTGAAAGAAAAACAAAGTCGCGGGGTAATGAAGGTCATGGGTGGCGGGCATCCACACACTTATAATTAAACACAGAACTGCAAAAAAAAACAAAAAAACGAATTGGCTGTGTGTACCCATGTCGCTGCTTGTGTCTGTGTGTGTGTGCGAACATTTGGCGAAAGATATTTCTCACAGTGCAATTTACCGGTCCAGCGAGACATTTCCATTTCAACTGAAGGGTTTTGTTATTCAGAGACTCGTGTGCGTGTGTGTGTGTTGTGTGTGTGTGTGCAAATGCACAGCGGCGGGCGAGCAGGAGATTTAAAGAGAGAGCTTCAAACTGCAGTGAAATGAGTCAGAAGGGGGGATTAGCGAGGGGTTATAAGCCTGTTGTAGGAGTTAGGGCCTTTTTAGCTGGAGATCAGACAGAAGGCAGCACTACAGCCAAATCAGACGCTGTGTTCTTCCCACACTCTGCTCTTTGCTTCTCCTTATCATTGTTTCCGTATAATGACTGCTGCGCATGCTCTTGATTACAGCGCCAGACTCTCCACATGGAGAGAAAGAAAAAAAAAAGGATCCGCACTCTAATTGTTGAGCGCTGACCCCTCGGTGCACAAGAAAAATGTAAGAGAAAAGCGGGGAACAGTAAGTAGACAAAGCCGGGTCAGAAAAAAGAAGGAAAAAAAAAAGGGGGGGTACCTTGCACGCAGTGGTTGAACACTACAGACTGTGTCTATATGTCGAACATACGCCTGAACGACACCCAGGCGCAGTCATTAACCCCCCATAGGAACGTGTGTCTGTCGTGTAATTGGAAGGATGAATGACAGCGTTATCAGCGTCCATGCATGTTTAAGGCCCCGTGTGGGATCTCTATGAGGGGAGAGGAAAAAAAAAAATAAAGCATAATGAATGTGCCTCCTTCTCCCATTAACTCACACAGAAAAGATGCGCTCGGTTGCTCTCGCGACACAAACACGCGTGCGCATGTATGCGAGCTTTCATGCGTAGCGTTCCCAAATGAAAACACGCACGCCCTGCCCCTCACCTCCCGTCGTCGTTTCGGCGAACGGGCGCGACGTGACGCGTGAAGGCGGCGTGCGGCGTCTCCCGCAGCGGTCAAAGTCTCTGCATGGCTTTAGGTCAAGAATCGGATGACTCAAGCCCCCCGCTGTGCGATTGGCCCTTTTCCTCCAATTAGGCTTAGTTATTTTAGACATCTGCCAAAACGAGCAGCAGCAGCAGCAGCAGCAGCCCAGCGCATATTTCACACTGTATAAGGGCTGGAAAGGGTGCCAAGTTGATTTGCTTGCCGAGTGTCTGTTTTTATGGAGGCTGTAAAAATACAAAAAAAAAAAAAACAAAACACTGGAGTCAGCTGAAAGAGAGCGTGCTGGACACTTGGAATGGTCAAGACACAATGGCTGATGTGCACTCTGGTTCTAACCTTGGGCAAATGTTTTTCACTCAATCTGGAAAGAGCCATTCAAGGCACGGAGGAATCCCTCAATCGGAGTCGATGTGCTCAAGGCTTAGAAGTGATCTGCCTCCACCCTCAGAGAAAAAAACGGTGCACGGACATTGACCAGCACTGGGAATCACCGGGGGGGTTTGGTGTCTCGCCTCGAGGCTCATTTATACTTCACATTACAGACACAAACGGGACTCACACAAAACCCTTTTCCCCTCCCTGCTCCGCCTTCATCTGACGGCTGAGGACCAAACGCTCGCAGCACCGCTGCCGCAAACCCCCCAACGAGCGAGCGCCGAGCCCCGGAGAACAACACGCTGTCCCACACAGCCAAACAAACAAGGAAGCTCAGGACGTGTTCTGACTGTCACCAGCGACGCCGGGCTGCATTCCTCCTGAAATACTCGTGCAGGTGATGGAACAGTTTGTCAGGAAGAAGAGAAGGATGATGACTGATCGCTCCCCTTTAACACACATGCAGAAACAC
>JAUESE010000061.1:6482862-6494273 GCA_032274725.1 Malacoctenus triangulatus
GTGTGTGTGTGTGTGTGTGTGTGTGTGTGTGTGTGTGTGTTGACGTTTCTCCAGTGCATTTGGCTGTGGGTTTAACAAGTGGGTGTTTCTGTGTGTGTGTCAGATGAAGAACCTGTCCTATTTCTTCCATTTTTCAGTGTCAGACGCGGTTACCACTTCTCTCACTCATTCATCACTCCTATTATTCCCACACAAAGAAGGAAAATGACCAACAGCTACAACTTAATGAAATAAGAGAGCAATCACTGCTCGAGAGGGATGGATCCTTATTACATGACAGGAACTTGGAAAAAGACACTTTTCCCAGGGTCATTCCACTCATTATCTGAGCAATAGTCCAGATATTTCAAGTGAAACTATGTCAGACATTGTGCAGCAAGTAGAAAGCACCAACACACATTTACACTGAATTCTCAGGTCGAGCATCACTTCATGCAAACTCCCTTATTCACACCTTGAGTCTGGTTGTGATCATTCACTTGTCGCCCGGGTTTGGTTCAAACAATTACATCAGAGAACAGATTAGTGTTAACAATTGACCAAATGAGCAAGTTTATTGAGACCATGAGAAGAAGGAAACATACACACACGCAAGAACACGCAAACCCCACATAGGGATAGTTTGAAACCAGGGGCGAGTATTTTACTTTTAAATTGAAAAAGTTTTCAAAATTGTTCTATGTCTGACTTGATTTGCGTTACTGCAATGCTTTTGTCAATATTACTACTGACAACGACTCCTTACTAACGAATCCCGATTAACGGACAAAAGTAGATGTAGTTTTGTATTACTGATCCAAGGTCCTCATAACATTAATTACAGAAATGAAACAAAACGAGACACATTAGTCAAAGCGAACACGTTCACCTGGAATGATGAATCGCTGTTGAGCGCAAGCATGGCGACTGTTACGGCCATTTGTCAGCGAGCAGAGGCCCAACAGGGATGTAACATTTGGCTCTGTCCGTACCTGCCAACCGCTGAGCTAGAAACGGACAGCAGCATTCATCATGCGCACGTATGTGTGTGTTTGCTATTTAAGTTGTCCCCATCTGAATCTGGTTAAGGAGGTCAGCGCCGCTTCTAGTGGGCACAAATCTGTGCATGTGTATTCATGTTACGTGTAAATTTGCATACCCTCCGCCATTCTGCGGTAGTGTAGCAACAGCTACATCTGGGCTGAAATTATATGCGCAGACATAAATATCTTTCAGACAGATGGCCCCGGTGTCAGTGCGCTGCTACGGCATAGCAACAGCCATGAAGTAGCCCTCTGCATGTAACAACAAGACGATGCTTTTTTTATTTTTTTTTCAGACTGGGAACTTTAAAGCCACATACACATTTATATTAGTCACAAAATCTGCTTTCAATTTGTAAGATCATTTAACTTTTCTATTCAGGGTAGGGGAGGCTGGTTTTGCGTTTTGGTGCTTGTTTGAATACAGACAGAAAACATATCTGGTGATGGAAGTCATGATATTCAGAGAAAAATGCTATCAAGGGAAGAAAATAACGATTCAAAAATGTAAAATGAGTTGGAACCGGCTGTTGAAATGTGGTTTTGAAGCATGTTTGGCTTGGGGGAAAAACAGCCAGGAACTATCCAAATTATGCAGAATGAGTCTGAAACTCAAAGGTTGCACCTCCTGTCAACGTGGGGAGAGGAGCGTGGGCGGCGTTGGTCCAATCAAGCCTCAGAGTGGAGCGCACTCACCACAGCATATAGTAAGAAAGCCCATTCAAGGAGCTTTAACTAGGTCAGGTTGCTCAGTGCTTGGCAATCTATTATTATCATGAAAAACTACAGTGTACTCGCCCAAGACCCGCCGCGCCTCACACTCTGACTCCCCTCCCTCATGGCTTCTCCATGGGCACACGTACGATGAATAAAACCCATCGCCTGCAATTGCTCGATTCCCGGCGGAGGCCTCCATGAGGTAGGGAGCAGCCGCGCAGTCCTCCATGGGAGTCTCAGCGGGCTTCAAAAATGGGAGAGCGGAGAAGGAAGTGTCAAACGATTTCTTCTCCTCCTCCGACATAAGCGATCCAGGAAGCCGCTCTGCCTTCTCCTTCCTCTGCCTCTTTGAGAGTTTCTGCATCTCCACGTGGGACTTTTGAAGTAGGTGAGAGCATCAGATGCGCCGTGACCCAATGATTAGAACATATGTCATCAGCGCGGGAGTGCTGGGATAGGAGGCCGAGACGGCGCTGGATGTTTGAATCAACACTGAAGCTTTCATCCAGGACTGACGCCTCTTTTCATGACACCGAAGCCTTTGAAATTCATATCCAAGCACTTCTTTATTCAGCAAGTGGGTGGGGGGGGAACAGAATGGTTGAGGAAAACTATACTTGGGTAGAAGGTAGGTGGGGTGGGGTAGGGGGGGATCATTCATCATGGAAAAAAGTGCTGCTGGAGTTTATTGGAATTTTTGAACTGCTGTGGTCACGAGAATGAAGGGGAAAGTGGGCCAGACGTAATTATGGCGAGCAGAACTGCAATGATCTGCAGTAGTGCGCAAGGAGTGACTATATTTACATTCGTACATAAATCTTCGTCACCCGTGTGCGCGAACACGGAGGAACATATTATCCTCGCGACTTTACCGGAGTCGGGGAACATAAAGTAAGACCTCCAACACACCGGTGCAGATCTAAAGGCAGTGCGGTAGTTCGTCGACCCAACGCCATGTTACACCTGCTTTGTGTGTAAAAACAGAGTGGAAGACTTGAACTTCGGTTGAGTTTATTTCAGCTGACCTTGGCAATATTAGGTTCTATTTTGGGGTAATTTTTAATAAAACACATGTTAAATACAGCGCACTTTAACCTGGTATAAGTGACATGACATCACTTTTTATCCTATTTTACAGCAAAATACAAAGGTTTGCTGATTTAATGGGTTATGACTTTTTGGAATGACAACATACTCAGCAGGTGGTCACAATGTTATGGCTTATTGGAGTGGAGTGACACAGCAAGGGAGTTTCATAGAGTAAATCTTTCAACATCATCACTGCTGCCAGAGAGCCTCATTACGACACTGGAAATAAATATCATTTGAGGGCACCTGTGAACAATGCAGCTGATGCACTTACTGGCAGGAGTCGTCTTCCACAATGACAGTCACTCAGAGACAACAGTTACTGTCAGTCAGTGTAAGACCCTCCCAATTCAGCTCAAAGATCATGGTCAGAGCAGGCACCACCGAAAGAAACATCGGGGGTCTGCACACCTTTAATTAATCTGGCAGTGAGAAAGCGTTTTTCCCCTCGAGTTCAGTAAAAAAACAAGAAGACTCTACAAGCAATAAAATAAGCCACACCACCTCGGCATTGGCAGGAGAAGCATATGCGCTTGGTAAAAAAAAAAGTCACTCTTGTTGTGGGTCTTAGAATATTGCTGACAAGACGAAGTGATGGAGGGGGGCCGGGGTTCATCTTTCCGAACTGCATTTAAAATTAAAATGTACGTCATAAAAAAACCCCGGTGCGTTTTACAGTCTTCTTCACTGAGCTCCGGAGCTCTTGGAAGTTGGTTTAATGGTTGTTTACATTTCAAAGAATGTTTAATGACGGCACATCGGGGGGCATTTGTGAGAGCGCGATAATTAATTTGTGGTGTGGGGACTTAAGCGTTTGGACACAAGCTCAGAAGATTTGTTTAAGGGCTTAAACAACCAAATTAAACATCGAGCAGGACCAAATTAACATTTTGCACACAAACAGCGATGCTGCACTGGTGTTGCTACCTGAATATGTGCATTTGAAGATAAGGAGGAGTATAACTGACTGTTGACAGTCAGCGTTGGTGAATACAGGGAGCACAGTGAAAACCAGACATAAGCTGAAGCCACAGGGACTCGGTCACATCACGCACGGACCAGGACACATGAGACGTAACAACAACATGTACCAGATCAATAAATACACTGAACTGTGGAGCAGAAAAAGGCCCCCGGAATCCCAGACCACCAAAGTTGTAAAAGGCACTCACTTCCCACCAAAACTGGAGCCGAGTTAAGTGCAGAGGCCGCCGCGCGGAGACCATAAAAAGCTGCAGACAATGCACCTTGCCCGTGATTCATTTGCAATCCATCATGACTTGACGTGAGTTATCGAATAATCAATTGTCCTTGCCAAATATCAGTACAATGTGTCAGGTCCAATCAAAGCAGAAAATCCGAGGAAGGAGTCTGTCATTGTGCTCATGTTCACCTTATGACCGTGTATGAAGGACGACCTCACACAGCCACCGCCTGATGTGGCCTCGCGCAGGTGGAGGACTCTGAGATTTATGTATTTTGAAGGTCATTTCCAGTAACTGGCCAATGAGAGCAAGGTGATTGGTATGTACAACTGCTATTCCGCAAGATCTGAGGGAGATGACGCCAGCTGAGGCAAAAGACAGAGAGAAACAGAGCAAAACAAGAAGGCAGCCAATTACAGAGTGGAGAAGCTGCTCGGAATCCATGGAAGCGAAGGGAGAACATGTAAACGATTCACCGTGCCTCTGACTCCACGTGGGGTTTGTGGAGGTAATTGAAGAGGGACACTCAAACATTCCAGTTACCCACAATTTCCTCCAGCTCCTCGAGAAGGATCCTGAGCGACTCCCACAAAAAAATATGAAATCTCTTCGTGGAGTGTTGGTTCCACCCCCGGGCCTCTCCCCAGCTGGACACACACAGGGAAACTTTGGATGAGAAGCGACAGGGGGGGGGATCCCAATCAAATGCTCGATACTTAAGAACAAACTCGACATAAAAAGACCTTGAGCTTGAAATTGCACTGGGGTGTTCTTGCTGTGCGACTGCAGCTCCGTGCACAACCGGTCGATTAATGTAGTTATCCTATAAAGACGATGGCTCCTGTTATCGAGGGCTCCTTCCAAAATTAAGCTGTCGGAGATCAAGAGGTGAACGATCACTAATTACCAGCAGCAGCCAGTTAGTTGGGAAAGCACAAACCTTCGCTCCTCTGAGGTTTGGAGCATGAGGCTTATTGAAAACCAAATTAATTCTGTCACCTCCCAACTTTCAGGAAGTGTAATTATTCTGAAGTGAAACTACTTTTTGGCTCAAGATGCTTTTCACATTCCCTCAGCTGCTGCCAAGTTGGCAACAGTTTTTTTGATAAATTGAGAAACTTTTAGATTTTACTTCAATGCACCAGTTTTGGGTTCTCAAAACTAAAAAGAAAAAAAACTTACAATAACGCCTTCCTCCAAAACAGCAGGAAAGTGGCGTGCTGCTGAAACAAAAGTCCTGCAGCAGCAGCACCAAAACAAAGCCCTGGGTTGGAAGTCGAGTACAATATTTCTCTTCCCTTGCTTTAGAAAAGTCACTGAGGGAGGACATCCTTCATTAAAAACAGAGCACAAAAGTGCCCATGAAATCAGCATAGACTAAAAGCGATAAGGCAAGGGGTAATTGAAAGTTCTGCGACACCCGAGAGTGAAAGTCGCTGTAACCTCGAATCCTTGGAGTCGCTCGCACCTCTTCATCCACTCTTATCGTTCTGCTCACCTCATTCACCACAATTACTGCTCTCATCTGTTAAAGCGAAGGGCCAGAAGTTGATTAAAGACTTGATAACTCCTCACATCAGTCCAAGCCAAAAAAAACTCTCTGGTACCGGAGAAAATGACAAGTTTTGGAAGTAGTTTGAGTCCACTTTGGCTGGAGCGGGAGTGGAGCAGAGGTCATCAAAACTGAAGGGGGAAAGATCAGAAGAGTCGGAGAGATACACTACCAAAGTGTTTGTTAAAAAGTAACTAGTGTTTGCAGATATCTCGCATGGTTGAAGGACGTGTTCGAACGCGGCCAAGGGAAACCCTTGAGGTCCACACTGGGAGTTGGAGGGGGTGGAGGGGGGAGGGAAGGGTGGGCACCTCGGCTATATATTAAATAACTGAATGGTTGAAATGAGCCTCGCAAGATAACAGCTTCTCTGACATCAGAGCGTCTCAGTTTTAAATGAAACCCCATGGCAAACTGTGAAAACAATAATAAATGATGCTATAAATAAACATCTCCAGTTTTCGAAAGCTGATTTAGCAGGAAGTTGTTGTCTTGTTCTTTAATCTTGGTTTAATATCCTAATTTTAAAGTGTCCAGTTCCTCTTAGCCTGTCAAGCTAACAAGACTGTTTCATTTATAAAGCTCTAATATTTCACCCAATTCAATGACGTGACTTAATTGTGTGGATTTCAGCACAAACACACTCCCGAGAGTAAAAGTGTGCATTGTTTCACTGTGCAGTTTGCAAGCTGTTGTCTTTTATTTGCTGCATAATTGCAAGAATATAACTTGCTGGCAAGCGAGGAGTGAGAGTTGGAGTTTCATGAAGAAAGCCAAACTGTCTTTTTTTTTCCTCTCTTCTGGTCAGATTATCTCGCCAAATGATCAGATTTCCCCTGGGCAAAGAGAGCTTGTTGTTTTAGCATCACTACTTCAAACGCACTGTCTGGAAGAAATAGCACGCAGACGTGCGCCGCCGCGGCTGCCTCTGCCGTGACCTTTCAGCCGGCTTTTTCTCCCCCCATAACTTCTCTGTGAAAGCTGGTATTTGTGCGATAATGCACAACATATATGTGATGTGCTTCAAAGACCAGCAATTTAGATCTCATCTGCTTTTGACACACACACACACACACACACAAAGAGCGCAACACACCTATTGTGATTGCTGTCCTGGTCTCCCTTCTAATTGGCAATTAAACATTGCCCACAAAGCAATCAGGCGATGGTCAGGACAGATGTGATGCAGAGAGAGGAAAGCTTGTTTATAATTTTCCCAACAATAACTTTGAGCTCACTTGGAGAAGACATGAATCATAATGAGGCGCGCTGCACATACGTGGTGCAGTCGCCTGTTGGGTTGCATCCTACAGAGGACGACAATTGCACAATGACTGATGTGCACCGCGCAGGCTGAATCTCAGAGGAAAGATTGAACGTACAATTTAGACATGGCTTTACTCACAGTCACATCGGATTATTTATGTGCTTATATATATATTCGTATATATAGCTGCATGCATGCATGCTATTTAATACAAAGACATCGCGGTTTATCTTGGTTTGAGCGCCACTCTTGTATTTTTAGAGTTTCTTTGAAGTTATTTTTAATTGCGTTGCCCGAATGGATGTTAATTAAGAAACAGCCATTAATGGTTGGCTATGCATTAGCAACACTGCGGCTTAGTCACAAAGCTGCAAATTGAAGAATGGAAACTTCACATCAACGTGCTCCACTTAAATACTTTGTTTGGGGGGGGCAGGGAGGAAATGATGTTGTTGTCAGTCACGCTTGCTTCCACTTTCTGACTGTGGTTGAAAATGCACCAAAATCCTGCAACAAAGAAGGTTTAATTCAGACTTAATGTGGAATCCTTTGCCGGGAAGTTGCTCTTTTGACACGTTTCTGTTGCGTTACTGTAAGTAGTTTGTCTTTAATCACATGTGTGGGTTTAACACTGTAAAGGAGAACTCGATCTCACTTGATGTACTTGTTCTCACACAGCTAAAACAACAACAGTAGCATTAAGTTGGAAATGTAATTTAAAGCAAAGTTACTTCCTCTGTCAACAAAGGTTCGGGGGCATTTTTTTCCAGATTGACTTTAAAAAGTCTGCAGGTCACAGTACATGACATTTCCTCAACTTTTGTTGTTTTTTTTTGTCACATACGATTGATAATTTTGGGATGTCTCGGACCTTTCAAGTGGCAGATAATAGATGGATAAAACCATGCCAGCAAAGTTGATGAAAACAATGTCAACATTCCGAGCAGCGCCGCCTTGGCTCTCAATCGTGACCTGGCATCACTTTGAGACCTTCTTTTGGCTTTTGTCCTTGTTAAAACTGTGACCTCACAGCTCACGTTGCCTCCGACGAGCGAGACACTGCCCGCTCCACCCACATACATAATTAACCTTTTAAGATTACTTTGATTTTGTAGGAAACTCATCCATATGCCAACTCACACTGACCTCTTTTTCACCACTTTTTTCCGTGCTGATCACACAGCTCCTGTGATTCAAGCAGCGGGTGTACCAGTGCATGGCGAGACTTTTCCTCGAGACGTCTCCCGACCTCAGTGATAGAGATGTGTGCCTCTGAAGAATTTCGAGGAAGTCATCATTGTTCATCGCTGATATTTATGGCTGGTTTTTTCTTGACTTTCTTTGCGATAAAAATGTATCTTTTCCCCGCCTGATGTCTCCCCGTTTTTTTTTTATGACCATTCTTAAAGTCAATTAATCTTTTGTCCGCCTGCGCCGGGAGAGACAGAATATCGATGATGTCTTTGAGATGTTACTTTGAGAGGAGTGTGCCAAGAATCCTTCTCAACAAAGTGTTTTCAGCCCGATCGCACCCGCTGCCTTCAGGTCGACCTGCTTGAGTTCGGGGTTCGAGTGCAGTGCGGCAGTCGGGGTGCGACCGGGTCGCTCCTGTCGTGTGGTACCAGTGCGCTTAGCAACCACAACGTGTGCTCGACAAGCTAAAGTGCAAAGTAGTTTGACAAGCTCCGACTCTGACCAGACGCCACAGACATAGCAAGAGGTACGGGGATGCTGAATGCTTCGACATTGCTTCTATTTGTCTGCGCTTGTGACTTGAAATTTGAACTACAGCTTTCATGATAAATGCCACGGAGCTCAGCCGGAGCAGGTCTGGCATCTGTGTTCCCTGCTGCCTTTTGGTGAGGGTGGGGGTGGGGGGGGCTTTGGTATCGGGTGTCCTTTAGAGCTTTCGCAGCCTTGAATTAGACCAGGGAATATTGATATTAAACGCACCAGCCTGGTAGAGGGGATGCTGCCACAATCAGGCCGATCCCTTGGAGAGGCCACAAATCTCATTTCCTATTTCCCACCTCAGTGGCAAGATACCAATTCTGACATCAAACAGTGCCCTCTCAGGCTCAACAACACCGAGCGAGGGATAATAGTGGAAAAACAACTTCACAGAGCGAGAGAAAGGAAGCAGCCAAGCTTTTAGAGGCTTCACATCGGCTATCTTCTTTAGAAAAGTGAAACTAAGCGGAAAGGAAACAAAACTTTCTGAACCTTGATTTACGTTAAGAAGCAATATTAAATATTTGAGCCAAAATTGATGCATCATAAAATAGAAAAAAAACCTCACCTGAAAAGCACAGATGCGACTAAAGCCGAACGAGAAATCAGAGCAGCAAGGTTGAAATGTTCTGTTTAATCAAGATGTGCCGGCAAAGAATAAAACAGAACCATTACGCCCCTCATTGTGAGCGGATATTGTGTGTGTGTGTGTGTGCGTGTGTGTGGGTGGCCTGTAGGTCCAGCATGATGAAGCCAAAAATGTAGCATTTATATGCTGATGAACATGCAAGAGTGGGCAATCATCTGTATGTGGCAGGAAAGCAACAATCAGAGTTGATGAAAAATGATGGCTTCATGTTGATTGGCCAGGTCACATGGGTCCACGGCAAGGAGCCTGTACGCGGTCACGTCATCTCCTCGCCACTGTGACTGGTCCTAGATGTTTTTCATATGGTTGAGAAGAAGCTGAGAGGCCATTTTCCAACTTTTTTTTCAAAAAATGTATGAATAAAGTACAAAAATAAATAAAATGGAATGTATTTGCTTTTAAAAGTAAAGCAATAGACTCCAATCGAACTGGCTTTAATCTTTACTGTAACCATTTAAACACTTGAATGCTGCATCCTTTGAAATAGGAAAAGGCGGTTTGCTCTCGAGTATAATTAAGCTGAAAATGTCCATTAAAACGAGTGCAGTGTATTCTTAATTAACCTAAATTAACCATTAAAACCGCAGTGCGATTCTTTCCTCAGGAGCTGTACACGCAGGCTCTGCCGTTCTGTCTTCCTGTCAGCCTTGAGGACCCGCCCGTCTCGTTTGAATTAACTTGAACTGAGACTGGACCAAGGTAAACAGAGAGGTTGTTGTTTACATTCAGCCTGAGCTGCGCGCGGTGGCCGGTCGATTGATCCGTACAGTGTGAGCAGAGAGCTTCAACGACAAACACCACTCGCTCCAGCCAAAGTACTGAGGAGAGGAACGAACGCTCTCCGCTTCTTGTTGTGGCACAGAGACAAAATCCCTTTTTTTTTCTTTTTTATTGCTGTTTGGAAGACAAAATGTGCCAAAGAAGCAGTGTTACACCTGGGAAGGAAACGTTTCCGAGTCAAGAAAATGAAGGAGCACATGACTGTCAGTTGAAAAACAAGTGCTACAAGAATCTTGTTTACTTGTTCAATTTTCAAATTAAAATAATTAAATTGATTTTTTACCTCAAACAAGGAGGTCATGCATTTTAGAAAATAGTTTAAAAGAAAAAGTTATTTTAGAAAACAACAAAAAAAGGTTTGGATGAAATTTGTGTCATTTCTCTGGCACGTTTTTAGTGGGTGTGGCCCTTTCAGACGGCGCCAAGTGCAAGACGTTGAACTAAGGGGGTCAAAGTTGGTCCGACTCACAACAACCTGCACAAAATATATATCACGATCAAGCGTGCTGATTCGCTTTGCCGTGTCGGCTTGATTCACAGAGAGGTTTTGGCTCTGGCCCAGTGCACATATATGCATATCTTCCTCACCTTCCATTAGCCAGTCACTGTGACTCACTCTGTGCAGGCTGGTGGCATTCATCGCTGCTGACCCTTGAAGTGCTCCCGTTCTATACATGTAAACATATGAGAGTAGGCTGGGTAATGGGGCGTAAAGAATAGGAGCCTCCTTTTCATCCAACTGCTGTGTGTCAGAACTTGTGTGCAGGTCTCTGCTGAGAGGTGAAATTATTCACGTTTTCTGTGAGCTACAATTTGATTTTTAATTTTTTCAGTTAAGATTTCTGAACAAAAGTCAATGGATTTACAATTGGCAGACATGTATTGCTTTTTCAAGATTTTTTCCTCCTCAACTAAAGGGTCAAGAAGGTAGGATGTCTGCATGGTGCGACAGTGTGCGACGTCCCAGTCTTGTTTCAGAGCTGGAATGAGTCAAGGATGTTAATGTACATTGTTGAGACAATCCCTTTAACTTTATTGAACTTTAAAGTGAGCAATTGCTCTCAGGGACAGGGAGGCGGCGGAGAGGGGAAATTGGGAAAACAAAATGAAAAGAAAAACCTCGTCTGGAATCTCTTAAAGACACCAGCGGATTTCCCCCCCTGAGATGATTCGTTTACAGTCCAATAAGATGCAGAATTGCTTTAAAGGGTTTTAAGTTCCCAACACACATTCCCTCCACTTTTCCCTTATTATTCATCTGTGATATTAACGCTGGAAATCACTTTAGAAGAGAGAATCATTAATAATTTCCCCCTCTTTTTTTCCCGCTGCCTTTTACCAGATTTACTTTTATCTAAAGGGCAATTTAATCGGAGGAGGACGTCTGCTTTTATCCCCC
>JAUESE010000061.1:6535123-6545932 GCA_032274725.1 Malacoctenus triangulatus
ACACACACACACACACACACACACACACACACACACACACACAGATTTTCCTAATCTCATTTTTTCTATTACAGAATAAGACCGATGACAATCCATTTTCACTCACTGGTCAGAAAAACCTAATGAGATTACAAACATGAATGGATGGATGAATGCCAAGCTGTGGTAATTGTGCACAGAAATGAAAATGAATGAATGAATGAGTCCATCCATTGCCAGCACAATCAATAACATATCGAATGAGTGAATTAAAATGTACCTAACCGAATCAATATCGCAAACAAAGCTAGCACATCCACTGTTTCTCCCAATCACGTGCCGCATCCAGACTGCAGTGAATCAATGCGCTAATGCTCCTCCACCTGTTTTCATCCCCTCTCTGTCCTCATCCCTCATGTCAGCCCGGGGGGGCCGCTTCCCATTAAAACGTCCCCCTGCATTGGGGCGGTGGCGTTATGATTCAATTATGAATCACCCTCTGTAACTTAAACTCCTCTGAAGGGGCGTCGGGAGCGGCGGACGGACAGCCGAGCGGGCGGCCATCAATAATACAGAGACACATCTCATCGTGGATGAAATATACATGAAAACCTTCCGACGGGTTCCCCAACAAAAAAAGAAAAAGAACAGGAGGTAATCTCGCCAACTCCCCGAGTCACACGGACACGGGAACACTTGTCAGGACACATGCCTGCGATTTCTAATTCAGCGTTAGACTTTGGCTTCGAATGCCGCGCACATAGGCACTGTTAGACGAAGGAACAGAAAGGAGTGGCATTGATAAAGACTTCTGACAAATGAACTATGCTTTCCCCCTTGATTTTAGTCAGCTGTAAAGGGTGTTGTGACAAGTCTCTCTAAACTCGCTGGGAAAATGATTAAACTGGAAACTTGTTTTTCCTCTTTTCCTGTTGAGAACTAATGGCACATGACAGAATGTGTTAGCACTGCTGTCTACAGCTCCCTCACTTAATTTCTCTCTGTTCCCTACTACTTAAGCCCCCACTGCAACTCAAAACACGACTCCGTGCAACTTTTTTTTCTCCCTCCACGCTCAGCCACCAATTGAAATCCAACCTCCCACCCAGAGCCCTGCTCTGCATCCTGCTTTGATCTGGCCGGTGATAGGTTGAGAGGTCATGCCTGGCACACTGCGTGATTGGTTGTTTACTCCTACCGAAGGGAGATGGGTTCGGTCCTCTGAGAGCAGGACCTCATTACCGGCACACACGAGAATGGGGCCACAAGATGAAGGGACACGGAACGAGGTGGGGGAGGGAAACCGCAAAGTGCCAGGAGAGTACAGGAAGAATGAGGATGGGAGGAACTAAAGGCAGAGGGAAGTGGGGAAGACATGTTCTGGAGAAAAGATGAAAAGAAATGAAAGTGAGGAGGAGTGAGCAGCAACAGCAGACTTGACATAGCGAGCTTAACCGACACTGGATTTTCTCTTTCGTAAAGGGGGGGGGAGTCAAGAAAGTGTTAGATGAGGTTGAAAACTGTGACTTTGTTCCTCTGATCTGAGATGAAAGCTAAAGAAGGGAGAGAAGGGGGGGGCAGGGCGATGAAGAAAAAGACAAGAGAATCGAAGACTGATGAAGAGAAACAGAGGGGGAATGAGCAGTCGCTAACGGAGACAGCGCTAATGATACCACATTGGGTGTCACAGCGCCAGATACAAACAACAAGCACACAAAAATAAAGCCGGAGCCCTGAACTTCAAAACAATTTAATTGGAAGAGCTGGGTGTTACAAGTGTGTGGGCGGTTGGGTTTGCTCGCTGTGATGGCGCCCCTCACTTTGCATGCATTATCACGTCTGAAATCCACTCTGAAGACTTTGCGCCGATCCCACCTGACACCATTTGACACAACAGCATGACGAAACCAGTTCAGGGGATGCAGCGTTTCATGATGTCTCTGCTTCAGAGGGACGAGAAGAAGTGACATCGAGGAGAGGACCTCGCTGGGAATCCCCCACAGGCCAAAGGGGGGCGGGGTGGGGTGGGGTGGGGGGGGTGCTTTGAGATAGCGAGGTCTCCGGGGTGTACGCCTCAATACGGCTACATGGACGTTATAGCACTTATTTCAGACTGCGGGTGCTGCAGAAGTGGTGGATGCACATTCTGAGACTCTCTGTAACTAATTAAATCCTAAGATAGTACACCAGAAAAAGAAAAAAAAAAAGTTTTCCAGATCAGACTTCTGTGAGAAAAAGCCTCTGAGAACACTGTGAAGTTGAGTTTTTCATCCCGACACTGCAGCGATCGCACAACTGAGCCGTGCTGTATGAATCCGTATTCAGCACGAACACATTGTTTGGTTGCTAATGGACCTGTTTTTTTTTCTTTCTTCCTCCCAGATGAAGATGTTTGAACACGTATGACTAAACATACAGGCGTGTGCATTTGATCTGCCTCCTGTTTGAGTTGAAGTGGGCTGTTTTGAAGCTTTGATAATTCATCTCTTGTGTTGAAGACAAAGCTGTTTGATGCCTTTAAGAATCACAGCAGGCTCTGGGTGCCTTGAATGCAGCAAGAAGACACAAGTGTGTGTGTGTGTGAAATAATAATAGGGTACCCCCAACTGGCGCATACTATTTGGTTATAAATAATTTGGGAAACACAGTATAAATCAAAAATAAATATCAACATAAAATGTTCCTTTTGTGGATTTTAAATGTGTAAAATCAAGTAATAATGTCACTATAAAGTTTGAAAAAAATAAAAGTTTCACGATTATCGACTCATAATAACTTGCCTATATTCATTATCAAAGCCTTTCACACAATTCATGCATGGATTGTGTCTTTGTACACTTGTTCAGGTCCCCCCTGGATTGCATGATGACGGAGTGAGAGATGGGCTGTGCCTGCAGTCCGTATCATCTTGGGGATTAAGGGAAGTACATTTAATAGTTTGATCATGTGAATTGTATTTATCAAATGTATATATATGTATATGTGCACATACATTGTTTTGTGCAGATGTCTGTGGGTTTCCTACTTGATGGCAGGCATGTGCGGGGATTCCGATGTGCTTACCACCCACTCAGGTGTTGTACAATGAAAATACACAAATACATCAGCTGTGCAGCTTTGATAAGTGAAACATCTCTCAGGCAGACGGCACAGTGGGAAAAGGAACTCTTTCTAGGCTCAGATTATGGGGCATAATTGGATTGCATAATAATCCGCTCAAGTGATTTTCTGGATTACGCTGCATTGAAAGGGTGAGGGGCTGGGATGTGAAAGCTTCCACGCAATCTTGCCTGATAAATATGATCCGGGTGATAGTTTGCGATTAGATGATTAGAACAGCACAATGCCTCACCTGAGCCGACATGTCAGCGCTTCATTACTCAGTCAAAATGTGTTTTCTTTGTGGGCGTGTAATGAGTATCAAAACTGAAAAAAACAACCCAAAACAGTTTGCAATTATAATGTGTATTCATCAAGTTTGTACACGATTGCTCAATCTCTGTCAGGAAGAAAATTGACATTCCTTCGTTTGCCAAAAAAAACCATGAAAGTCAGAAATGATTGAATTTCTTCCTTCTCATCTCTCGAATCCAGCTAATGATCTAAACATTTCATGCTACGATCTCACTGCATCACAGAGTTATACGTGATACAAAGCTGTGGCTGGCAGCAAACTATGATAAATATTGATTACTTTGAGGTGAAAGTGATGACCGCATCGCTTTGTAAGGAAGTATGAAGACAGACGAGCTGGCTCAGCTGTCTGCTGCACAGCATTGTGGGAAATTTTGAATCATCTTTGGCCGTCACATGAAGGGTCCACGATGCTCTGTGTTTACCGGAGGATCATCTGAGTCCTCCAGCGAAGAATTAGTCCTGTTGACTTGACATGAATTTCACCTTAATATTTTGTCCTTAAGTGATCATTGGCACACACCAGTCCCATAAATATGGATTAGCGGCAGCCTAATAAATCTACTGAGTAATCACCACTGATTATATAAAATATGAGGGGAACCACTGGAGAAAATCAAGTGAGGGAAATTAAAGAGATAATAAAGTGTTGGATGATTGTCTTGTTCTTTGTGGAACCAGGAGTAAACACAGACCTGAGGAGTGAGCCTGTAATCTCAATAAATACATCCCAAGTGCTGGGAAATCTCCAACACTTAGTACTGATTCCCCTACTTAAGTAATGCCACGATGAGCAACAAGTAGTGCCTGAAACAATGCTGTGATATTTTGTCTACCTGAAACTGACAGAATTTTCACCATGCTCCACCTCATTTTAGCCGTTTTTTCAAACCACCATCACCAAGGAGGCCTCGCAGTTCCATCTTCTGTTCAGTGGGTCATTTCATAAGCTTCATCCAAGATATCCTGTCACAGCCTTTCGCCGAGGCACACCAGCATCCATAGCAACGAGCCTTTTAAAATGAATCGGCATAGGTTTCCCCGTGTCATTTGGGCACCGTGATCTTATTATCAAGGTCCATAAAGAGCTTATTCCAGGCTTGTTAGAAAGACATTACATCTAAATGATCATTGCCTACACAGGCTACAACGGGCTCTTTCTGGAGACGGTTAGCAACCAGGAGAAAAGGGAGGGCACATAACAAGATACATAAAAGTGGGTGTAATGGAGAAATGGGAATACCACACCGGATAATGGATGGAATTATCTCTCTATCTGTCTATCTATATATCTATCTCTGACCAACACTGAGCGAGGGCGGGGTGAGAAAATGCAGAAGTAATTGAAAAACGGCAGAAATGAGATGAATGCTTGAAAAAAAAACTGCAGCGAGTGAAACCAAATGTTGGGGAAAAACACCTTTCAATGTCCTCCAATGTAAAATATGAAGAACAAGAGCTTGAGAAATGACCAAAAAAAAGGAGGTTTGAGAGAAAAAACTGTACATGAAACAGCAAGCATAAAAGAAAGGGGGGGAGAGGGAGAGGCTGGCAGCCACTAATCCCAACAGAAAAACATTCTGATTAGACTTATCCTTTCCTCTGAGGATTAGGAGCTTTGATAAAACCTTCAACCCAAACCAAAATCAATTTAGTCAGGGTGTAACATTCACAAGCAATATCCTCCTTTTTCCCCCTATAGACAAACCTCCGAGAATGAAGCGCTGCAAAATGAGCCTTTTATTTTCTTCCTGCTGCATCCACTTTTAAAGTCCTCTGACTTTCAAAAGCTTCTTTGTGATTAATGCACGTCCAAACAGCACGTCGGAGTTAAAGCCAAAGTGGTCCTGTCGATTTGTAATATTCACTCATACGGACAAAATACTAAATTGCAATCAGATAGCACCGTGATGCACTTTATTTCTTCCCCGAGTCCCCTGGGTGACACAGGAGAAGCTCTCCAAGAGCTGAATGGCCCTCGAGCACGGTGAGAACAAGGAGACTGTAATCAAAACAAGCAGGCAACCTCAGTGACTCGCTATAAATGATTCATACAGGAACACAGCGCTTGTCGAAAGCTGTCAGTCGTTTAATCACAAAAAAAAGGTCAGGCCTAATTGAGTTCTTGCTGGGACAGGTTTTGGATTGGTAATCTTTGTCTTTTTGTTTTGACTTCAATTGATTTCCTTTGTTCCTGATATGCGATTTAAATACATGCCGTGACACTTCGTTCACAGTTTGCCCTGCAAAGGACGGCATGGACGAATGTGTGTCGATTCATGTGTTGTCGTGGCTTGCTGTATTTTGCTCGGACTTCAAAGTTATCCCATTGAACACCATGAATGAGGTAAACAAGTCCCATAAGGCTCAGCGTACTTCGGTCGGGTACGACAGGATCGATAAATAATTATTTCAAAAAAACTTGATCTCATCTACTTTCGGTTACTCCTTCCAAAGCTGACCTTGGGTAAAAGTTTGGATTTGCCCTGCAGTGAGAAACATCCTAAGGCAATCCACCTCTGCTGCTGCCGTGGAATCGCACCAATGTGTGAGTTTGCTCCTCTTTCACAACAAATCAGCAGAGAAAAACTCATTTTTTTCCTCTCACCACGGTGCGCTGCTGGGAGTTTGAGCGCAGTCTTAATCGTGCTTGGCAAGCAGAACACACAGTGTAGCACAAGTCCTGAGAGACCCGGCAGCTAAAGCTAATCACTGAGAAGACATGACACACACCCACACAACTGTCCGCGCCCACACAAATTTGCGCACACAAACATGCGCATGAAGGGGGCTATTACACACACTATTAACAGGAGGAGACGTAGAAAAGTAAAGGAATGTACTTCCAACCAAATTGGATTAGGAGTGTCATCTAATACGGAACAGGGCATGAGAGGGTTCCCTTGAAACTTTGCAGTAAAGGGATATCGGCGTTGAAAAATGAGCTGCACGCTTTTTGGTTAGGAGACAATCCAGATTCATCACGGATGGGAGAGCACGAGGAGGAGAGGAGGACGACGAGAGGCCCTCTACATCCAGGGAAATGATGCTCCATTTGAGCGGCCATCCAATCGTGATCAGTGCCCACGCCTTGATACATGCGGGCGGCCTCAAAATATGAGAACAGACGACGCTCAGGACCGCTGCCTGTATTCTCCTGACTCTCTCTCAGCTTCTCTCTCTCTTTTTTCCCCTTCTATCTCCGCTCTCTGTTCCTGTTTCTCTCTTTCTTTGCAATTTCCTCCCCCAGCACAGACTATGCGCTTGTGAATTTGCAGTGCAAGCAATCTCTGCTCGCCCATTCCCTTCTCGTATATTCTCCATCTGTTCATACACAGCCATTTGATGCACTCTTTCCCAGGGGCAGACAGGAACTGAGGGGCAGCTGGGGGCAATGATGCCCACTGGCATACCCATTATGCTGCCCAAGGCGTGCCCATGGTAGAGAATGGCCAAGTGTCCTTCACGGTGAAAATTAGACTGCATCATGCACGGAGGAACAGTGTGCAGCACTTGAAGCTGTGCAAAAACATGGACGGTGAAAACGCGAATTGTTGAGTCTGTTGAAATACACGATGTATCAGGATGAGCATTCCGGAGAATCGGGTACCGCCGACATCCTATATTGACGACTCGCACTACACCAAGGATCGGTCTGTATTTTCAGCAGTCTTGACAGATCAAGCAGGCCCTGGTGACACAGTCCTTCCCGCATATTCTATGCAAGACTTGTGGCTCATAGGGTCTAAGGTTAACTGCGCTACATAGGATTGGACCTGTGGGGTTGTGGGTAATGTAGGTGGTGAAGTGCATCGAGTGAAAGCCTATAAGTGTGTCAGCAGAGTGCTGTCAACCTGTTAAAAGGTAATAGTGTGTGTGTGTGTGTGTGTGTGTGTGTGTGTGTGTGTGTGTGTACATGCTGTAAAGAGATGTTAAGGAGCTTGTTCCATCATGCTGATGAGCCCTGTAATGCAATGTAGTTGCGATTCGCCGACAGAAGTGAGGACGCTTTCCAGAACATCATCTCCATTATCTCCGTATACATTAACCTTGAGCGCGGTGGCAGGTGAACGGAGTGTTCAACACCAATACACACACAAATATAGACGGTGCACCGACCACGCACACTTTCAGCCGACACAAAAGACATATTTTGTGGGATGTATACTGAGAAGACACGGCACATTGTTACGCTATTTTTGGATCCACTTATGTGTGGTCACAAACTTTCAAAACTTTGTGATTTTGCTTGTGCGTCAGACTGCAGACTGAAGTGTGATGAGGGATTCAAGTTCAGCTTTAACCCTAACCCTTTCATGGTCATTTGTGGGGGCTCCACAGTCAAGGCCAAGCTGAGAGCTGAGTTTTAGCGTTGTGTGTCACACCCTGACATAAAGACTTTACCCTCCACTGCGATTTCTGTTTCCCAAAAAGGTAAAAAAAAAAAAGAAGCTTTCTTTGAGTATATGGAATTGCGATGATCTCTATTAGTAGAACTTCTGAGACTTGCTGCCCCCATGACCTGGATAAGCAGGAGAAAATGTTGGTATGAATGGAGAAAGCATGCTTCCAGAAGTTTCAATGAATAGCCACCAAATGCTTCTCCATCACTTGGAATCACTTGCACTAACTCCAGGTCATCAAGGGTCACCCTTCCATATGCTGGAGTGAGGTAGGGAGATTCGACCTTCCTGTCTGTCTTTGTTCCTCTTGAAATGATATGAAGGGTGAAAAAAGCAACAAATAATGCTTTTTTGTTGCATTGAGCAACAAAAGAAATATATTAAGAAATATATTCTTAAATTGAACTCGACGTCTATTTCGGGACAGAGTTTGATTGGCAAGTAAGCCAAGGTGGCAAACAGCAGGTACAAAGACATTGAGCAATATTAACAGACACAGCAACCAAACAAAAGAAAAAAAAAAACAAAAACAAGAAAAGTCGTGCCTGCTGCACGTCGTCAAACACTTCCATTTGTCTTTGTCGCTGAGCTTGGGACATGAGACAGAGGGAAACAGGCCAGCTCTGGCAATGGCACCACTTAAAAGTCAATTGCTTGATGTCCAAGGCCAATGCTGCAAACTCAGGGCCTCATGCAGAGACAGGTCCATTCAAGGACACACTTTACAATCACATGACAGAATGTAGTTCACCTTACATAACAATAGTTTCCGAGCGCCTCCTTGAGGGAAAAAGTCTTGAAAAACCAGCTTCTGTAGTCAAGTGACGTGGAACCATTCGCCTACACTCGCTCACTCGACTTTGATACCGTACGTGGGTGTGGTCAAAGGTACAACAGACTTCAACCCAGCAAAGTAGAAACAGCACGTTCAGCCTTATGTCAGATCCCTCTCTAATGCATCCATTGGAATGGGTGAGGTGGCTTTGAAAAGACAAATGTAGAAGTATGAGTCCCGTACTCATCTTTGATCATTCAGAGCAGACAGCAGGGTGGCAGAGCCGCGTGCTGCTGTTTAAGTTGAGGAGTGAAACGAGAAGCATCCCTGAGAGAGAAATATCGCATAATGAGCCGATCCCTCAGTCGGGATCCTCTATTGTCAAGGACATACACTGTGAGCGTGCTAATGCATTCGTTTCTGCACGAGTGTCTGTCTGTGGCAGCAGGGAGCAGGAGGGAGCACACTGCACCCTCCAAGGTTCACCGTCGTTATAATGTCATATTGATCGAAATGCATTCTCCGTGGAATGAGGCGCTGTGCAGGTCTCCACATACAGGTAAAAACAGAAAAACACAACAAAAGAGCGGGAGTCAGGTCTTTAGCGGGAGCGCCTAAGCGGCTGTGAATTGCTGTCGAATCAGATAAGCTGCGCTTCAACTCGCCGCGGAGCGTATGTGGGTTTGATGCCGGTGTACAACAATGCAAACAAGGCCTGTGACAGATTGTAAGCGATGGCAACCACAGTGAGGAGCACGCTATTGCAATTAGGGCCTGTGGAGGTCCCCTGGGAAACAAACACGCTCACAGTCTTTACACATCTTAGTGCCTGAAAAAAGCGCACGCAGACAATCATCCAAGAAAAATGAATCCGACGTTTGTTTGCCGAGGCGCAATCACAATTTTAGATCGCTGTTTAGGTGTAAAACGGTAATTGATTGCCGTGACACTCAATGACACGCCTGCACAAAAGCTCGCTGGTGAACCCACACATACACACACACGCACATACAAACAAAGGTTTGTCCCTAAACCTACAACAGCGAGTTGAAAGAAGGGTAAAGAGGGGCTTATATGTGAACTGTAAACAACCTTTTTTTTTCCCTGTGTGAGGAAGATACAAGACAACACACCATGTCCACTGCTCTGCACTGTTTAAACTGCACGAGAAAAAAAAAAAAAAAGTTTCCATCCAGATGCACCCGGTGGCCATTTATCGACCTATTTTTATTTGTGGTGGATGACGAGGAATCTTAGCCTCGCTTGCTGAGAGTTTCCCTTTCGAGACTCTCTCTAACCTGTGAAATCTGCATCAGGCTTGTGTGAATGCAACTGAAAACGTTTCGTTTGCGTGGTGTTTACATCTCACCGTGAAGCGTTTCCTTTGAGATTGCAATTAATTCCAGAATGTTTTTTTTCTTTTGTTACTGAAAAGCATATGTGGTGAGGAGGAGGCTTTTGATCGCAGTATGATAGAATTGTGTGGAGATAAAGTGAGAAAAGATTGTGAACACCCCCCCCCCCACACACACACACACACACACACACACACCAATTGTTGAGTAAAAGTTGAGTGAAGTACTCGGTCAAGCCTTGGGCCTTGAAAGTAGAAGAGCTTTGTCTTTAGTTTTATTTTGAATCCTTCACCAGTGTTCTCTTCCAAGTTACTTTATTATTTCAATTCCCCTTCATCCCATCAATTTCATTTCATTTGATGTATGGTGGAGCCACATCATTGTGGTTAGGTCTCACTTCTCAGCAAGAAGGTAAATCCTTTGCAGATGGACTTTACATGTTCTCCCTGTGTGTGTTTTGGTCTAGAAACATGCATATGGAGTCAGTACGGGACTTGAAATTCTAGATTTGAATGTAATTGTTCGTCTGTTTGCTGACTAGCTACTTTAAGAATCACATAAAATCTCACAAACTTCTGCTTCAATAGAAGGGATCTTTGTGCGTTGAGTACAGGCATTATTTATAAGACAATGGGCCAGAAAAACATGTAGTCAATGAAGTTGTCCAATCATAAAATGAGAAATAATCCAGCAAAAAGACAATACCAGCTCTTTGTTTACATTCAGCCTTTATCAGTGTGGGCTCCAGTGCCAAGGTAACAGAGAAGGCAATGATACGGAATTTATCCAAAGCAGAATGAGATGGGGTTTCAATCTCCGTGGATAATGTGATGAGGCATGGCCAGATTTTAGAGCCAGTGCTTTTGCAGGAAATGCTTCATTG
>JAUESE010000061.1:6594265-6607937 GCA_032274725.1 Malacoctenus triangulatus
CAACATCACATTTTTTTGCCCCCCCCCCCCCCCCCCCCCCATCCTCTTTTTTTTTTTTTTTTTTTTTGCTGGAACAGTCTCTTTAAATTTCACATTACAAAATGCATATTCAGTGTGCATCACCTGCTGCGACTGGCTGGCAGTGAAGCTAAATCTGGTCTCCATTAACAGAAAGACAATTAATCAGCTGGTGGTGCCGCATCTGCATAATATTGTTCCGGAGGTTTCCTGTCATGTTAATGTTAGGTCAGTGTGAAGCGTGCCACAGCCATGCAAATGGTGCTGCCGATGATGTATTCAACCTGTCAGCGCTCCTGCATTTTAATACACATGAAATGTGGACGAGCAGCCAGAATAAAATCCTGCCTGTTGTTTAGCTGCTGGAATTATTCAGACTCCAAGTCGCTTTAATTAGGACTTAACCTCCTAAAAGATATGGGTCACTAAAAGCTCACCAAAAGACCCCTGCGAAGTCGTGACAGGTTCAATGCAAATGATTAACTCCGCATTTTACCTCTTTTGGGCTGAATCGTACCTTTCCTGTGTGTTCTTCAAACTACAAGACAGCACCATTATGTTAACGCTGCTAATTAACCACTCAGAGTGTTGAGCCAATGAGACTTTGGTAAAGCAATGCTACATTTTGAATCTAATAACACCAAGTGGCTCAGTTTCTTAGAGATAAGAAGAAATGAGCAAGTTGCTAAATGTTGAGGAACTGCTTTGTGTTTTGTTTTTTTTTTTTTGGTTGGATTTGAATACAGTTAATGGGAAATGTCACTAAATTGAAAAAAAATATGGTGTCATGACAACCTCATTACAGTGCAGCAAGGATTGGATATGGGGAATAATAGCATCCTGTAATTTGATTGAAATGATTACTATAATGAGTACAGAATTGTTGAATGAGCTCTTTTAGAGATCTTTCCATCAAATGTCGAAAAAAAATAACAAAAACACTTTTCTGCATATTGCAAGGACATGCAGTGGAATAAATGAAAACCCCGTGTCCACGTATGCCAACACACTTTATTCTATTTTGCCAGACAGCGGACACATGTACCATAATCAGACCCGTGGATGACAGTAAAATTGTAAGATTGCCTTGAAAATACATGGAAGCAGAAATACAGGGGTCTATTAGAGCATCCTTTGTAATGGATATCAGCAATGGCAAAGGGAATTAGCCGAGGCCTCGCTACTGACAGAGCATTAGAATAATCCCTGCTACTTAGGACAACAGTCAGATACTAAATACACCAAATCCACTTCCCCCGCTCGCAGAGCAAAAGCAAACTAATGAACGAGGCGCCTTTACATATTCCCCATTATAATTGAAATCAGACAGAGGCCATTTATTTTTATGAAGCGCCACAAAGTCCCGCTGCACTGACCGCGTGTCTCACCTGACAAACACAACAACAACACACCGGTGTGGATGCGCACGCTCGCATCCGTCCTGCCCTCTGAATCTCAACAAAGCAAAGAACGTTCATTTTCTGAATTGTTAAGTTCAAACCTTAATGCTGGAAGCGGAGAGGGGGAACAAAATAAGCCAAAGTAGAAAGAGAAAAATAGATGCGCCTGAGAGCAGGATAGTCGAAGGCGTAATAAAGAATAGAAAACGCTAAAATCCCTTCCAGCCTCTCAAGAGTACGAGACATTCTCAATTTCAGATAGCCTCCACATCGCACATATTTCACAGTAATTTGCGGAGCCTTCAATATCTACCTTTGATGAGGGGTTGCTGGATTGAGAGTGTATTGGGAAGCCGCAAACTGACCTTCCAGTCAGGGAATATGGATATGTCCTGAGAGCCCAGCGACTGCAGCAAGGTCACACGGGCTGACTAAATGTCAAACTCTGCTGGGTAAATGGCAACTCTGATACACTGGCTTATGCTTCCATCAATATGGCCACGTGTAATTGGTGTAACCTGATGGACTGCACGTCAGACGGAGGGTTTGTTTGCGATGTATTATGTTGGGAAAGTGCCGATAACGATCTGCCATGAACACAGCGTCTGTGGTCAGGGAGGAGGACAAATACAGAGAAACCCGAGGACATGAACTGGAACTTAACATGAAAGGCAGCTAAAAAGGGACCCACTGTTGCTGCACTCTACTTGTGCCAGACTTTGAACTTACAAGCAGTTACTGTTTCTGTGCAGAAGTTTTCTCCCCTATTTAGGTCAGTATCTCAGGGGTTAACTCAGTCCTGCTCCCAAGAGTATCACATTAGCAATGGTTACTCAGTTTGATACATGAGCATAAATCGTGTTATAGTGTGTGTTTTTTCATCTTATACTCAGGCCCCCCTTTTTGCAGTGTGTAGAACGCTTTCTTTCAGGTGTAATCCTACCAGCTCAGTGAAAGACTGAATTAATCACAATTAGAAGTGCCGCAAATTGTGTGTGACTTGTCATGATATTTCAATGTGCTCTAATTCTGAGGTCTTTGGTAATAAATCCTTCTTAATAATGTAGTATTTTCTGGTTTACTCTCACTACTGACAAACTTTCGGCAGTAGCAGAGCAGGGAGAATATTCTCAGTTCACTAAACAGTTGCGCTTTTGCTATTGACACTTTACACTGTGTACACCCTGACTCAAGGCAAAAGTTTGTTAGAATAATGACTAAAACGTTTAACTGAAAAGATGAACCGGGTTCACTTTCTAAGTTTTGTTGCCTCTCTCTGATTCATATCTGTTTCGGAAGCCGGTCGGGACGGACAGAACAAGCAGTTTGAAGACCGTCGCCCACTTCTTTTGGCAGGTTGCGAAAATAATTGTCGGCGGCAGCATGTATATAAACATTCACAGATATGAAATACATATTGTCTGACACAGAAACAAACATACCACCCACATTTGTTTCCCACAATAGATCACACAAACATAACTGTACAGTAGGTGCCAGCGCACACTTCTACACACAGACACACACGCGCACCAACACACACGCAGAGTTGTTGTTTTATAATGGCTTTGTGTCAGCATATAACGGATGTCTCCTAACAGTCCCATTTATTCCCATCTCCAGCTAGCCTATGCCTGTCCAAACAACAGCACGAAACAAAGGATGGAAAACAACAGAAGGGAGACAAACACATCAATCTGGTTACAAACTACGCACACATGCACTGTTGCATCAAATACACACGTTGGAGCCACATATGTGATCTAAAAGACGCAAAGGATCTACAACTATCCTTTTTTGAATAGTTTTTAGTCAGAAGAAAAAAGACGTGTAACTGCTATTGAAAGAGATGACAGACACACTCAGGAATACACTCAGGCACGTTTTGGGCAGAATGTGTATAAAGACACTCCCTTCTTTGCAGGTTCTGTTGTGAGTGTGTCAAGAGAAAGCAAACGCAGTAAAGGGAACAATCAACTGCCAGAGCGCCGTGTCTCCGAGGTGGGACGGACCCTCCCAGATGAAGTCAGCGCGGTACAGAGTGAGTGTCTTTGATCGGAGCCAAAGCGCGATGGCACTCTGCAGCGAGACTGCACTCGAATAGACAATCCTCGTTCTGCAGCTGCAACAAATCAGTGAGCTGCAGCGGTGATGCAAACGAGCCACTTTTTATTCACACTTGTTTGGCTTTACCCCCTCTGCACTTCATTTTCTTCCTCTGCTGTTCTCCCCAGCACTGTGAAACATGCTATATAAATGTTTATTGTTTGTGTCATCTCCTCATTAAGTATTGCACCGACATACCCCTGTTGTTTTCTCAATAAACTGTTGAATTTGTCAGGAGAATTGAAACACGAGAAAAACCACAGACACGCAACAAGAGGAGAACGAAAAAACGAACAGGCGCCGTAACGTCCTGCACTGAGCTATTACAACAACAATGAAGGCGGCTAATGTGAATGAGCTTGTGCACAAACCCAGCCTGGTGCCTGTGCGGCCGCTATTGATTAAAGAGCCTTGTTAGCATGTGCGACCCCTCATATGTTTCCATTGTGTCATTGATAAGGACTTTGTATTCACGCTCACAAAGGGGAGTTGGCTAATTAAAAACCAGTGACAGTCAGATTCAGTGAACAAAGGCGTCGGTCTCACTGTTGCAGATTTGCATAAGCATTAATTGTTGTTCTTCCATTCATCTTGAAGTTCGTCCAGTGAAGCTCGCACACTGAAAGCACAACAGTCGGTGGAAGTCTCCCCAGCAACCATAGTGAACAAATTAGTATGAATTCGAGTCGACGCTGAATTGTAGAATTACAACATTTACTTGGCAATAGTCTTCTTCACAGGAGGAAATTGTGACACTACAAAATTTAAAAAAAAAAAAAAACGTATAGGTGTCATACAACTTAAATAACAGTAGGGATGTGCTTCTTTTGCACAGGACAGGAAGCTTGTTCGGTGTCAGTATTCACTCTGATCACAACAAATGATGCACTACTTACAAATTTACCCAAATGTGCGACTTTAGTGTTGCATTCTGTCTTTGTCTTAGCTTCACCCTGCAGGCTACACAGTCTTTGGCGTAACTGACCTCCACAGACGACGGAGGCTGTAGCTTTTTTAGGATGCCGTCTTTGGATTAAGACGCTGCTTTAAACTCCTGTGACTTCATTAACAAGCCCTGAACCGTCTCTACTGCCTTTAACTATCTGATGCATTTCTGCATTAAAGTAGGAAAGGTCACGATGAAACGTGTGGATAGCCGCGTCAGAACGAACTCATTTCAGGTCTTTTTCTTTTTGCCTTCCCAGCCTCTCATCCCGCTCCTCCCAATGACGAGCAATCGTGAGTTCCAGGAGGCGGAACGGGCTGAAATTGAGTGCATCGCATCTGCTGCATGCACGTGTGCATCCTTGTGCGTGGGCCATTGGAGTGCTTGACCGTGGCGGACCACTGCCCTTTAAGTCTCCCCGCTCCAGCACACCTGATTTAGACGAATGGGTCATTATGGGGCTTCGGCGGAGCCGGGCGGCTATTCACTCATTTGAATCAGGGTCCCCCAGGGCCGGTGCTGCATGGGGGACGAGCTAGCGGGCCGTCACAAAGGCTGCTGCAGGGGGGTGGGGGGGGTGGGGGGGCACATCCAAACATTCACATAGTGCTAATGATCCACTGAAGCAACTTCTGATGCATGAATCAACAACCTAATCAAGTAAACAAAGGCAACTTTGCTCCGTGAGATAGTGGAAGCCTTAACCGCGACCCTTTAAAAGTGATTTGCGTTCTAAGGAATAATGTTACATAAAACCCTCATCTGGCTGTCATGTGACAAAACACCCCATCAACCCCTCCCCCGCCCCCCTCCTGTAGAGATATTCCCACTCTAATTAAACCATATGCAGTCGCCTTTGACAGCATGCGGTGGAACACCTCAGTGTGCAGCCAAGCGTTAGCAATTCGAGCAGGTTAGAGAGGTGAACAAGCCCCCCCACCCCCATCCCCCGCCCTCGTCCCCGTGGCTCTGCCAAACAGGGAAGCCACTTATTAGAAGATCCTGAGCTGTCAGCAGAATCGCACACTGCGGGCATACATCCTGTCGCCGCAGTCACACACACTCACACTCTCCAAAGTACACTTATCCACCTCTACACCTCCATGTGTTCGTACGCGAAGGAACACATTGCTGTCGCCACGCTTATCTACTCATCTCACGGTCACTCTCCCTCACAGCCTCGTGCTCCACAACCTTGATTCCTTTCACGTAATTAGCAGTGGATAGCAGAGAGATTACATCAGGCGGTTAAAAAGGACACATGTTGCTCAACAGAAAGCGAGTGTGTGTTGCAGAGAGAGACAGAGAAACTGCAGTTTGTAGTCTTTTTTTTCATCTTTTTTTTTCATCAGCAAACTGTAGCGAGATGCAACATGCTGAGCAGAAGAACGTGCTCCTGTCGCTTAAACCACCTCATGCAAGAAGGCAGCAACGGCAGGAAAAGACCTCCTGCTAATAGGAACGGTGCAAAAAGTCCTTTCAAGTCAGCCGAGTCGCAGACTTACAGTTTCCTTGCAGAAACAAACCCCCAACATGCGCCTTCATACTTGTGCTTCTCAGCACTTCACAAGAAGAGAATTATCTCTGTAAATTTTCACACACACGTTTATTCGTTTGGAACCTAAATTGTGTTTCATTACTGCAATGATTCTATTTTGAAAACCTCCAACTGGTGCAGGCAGATACCCTGAATCAATAAGTCGTGCTGTGATGTTGCTGCTGTCTTGGCGAGGCCTCCCTTTGGAAAAAAAAGAGCCTTGATCTCCACAGGTCTTACCTGGTTAAATAAAAGCCTAATAAATAAATTATCAATTGAAAATAAAAAGCAGCTCTCCTTTCATTTTCATTCTTTAACGAGGTGAGGAAGAACTACTCCAGTCTGTGATGGGGAGAAAAAAAAAGCACTCGACAAAAAAAAAAAAAAATACACAGTTGGTCTGGAATAAATAGCTGGAATTTGTAAAAAAAATGTATTTTATACTTTAGACACAAATAAGGAAAATTAACACTCAATCTTTTTCTGCATACTGTTTGGACAATTCCAGTACAGACAAATGTTTTCAATTCAGGAAAATTATGAAAATGTCTACCACGTCATTTTTATTTTCCTTTCAGCTCCCCTGAGCGGCTGTGAACCCCTCTCTATCATCCAAAACAAATAACAGTGAAGCCAAACACAGGTGAACACACAAACTCCCACTGACAAAGAAAACGACACTGCAATCTAAAAGCGTTTGGATGATTTCGAGCTCTCCACATACGAGAAAGTGTTTGCATTCGACATGTGCACACGTAAAAATTGACAACCTCGCAGCATTGACAGCCTTGCTCCAGGTTCCACTGTGGTCTCTGGAGACCCCTCCCCCTCCACCCACAAAGGCCATGCTGGACCCCGGGTTAGAAAACTCCGTACAGTACACAAGGAAGAAGGGGGCATTTCTAACATTTTTTCTTAGAACACTGCTGTGATGAAGGTACAAATGTTTTGTTTACTTCTTCCACACAGCCGATCCTAAATAAAAGCAATCATGGGTTCCCGTTTTGCTCCGTGCTAGCAGCCGTCAGCTCAGCTCGAGAGATCCAGGATCAGACCCCATCCTTCACTCGCTGTCATTCATTCACGCAGCGGTGTGACTAAAATTATCTTCCACTGCAAATGTGAGGACTTCATTTGGTCCTGGCAAGATTCCCGTCATTCTTATCATTCCCGCGTTGCGCCTGTGTTTAGTATATCCGTATCAGGGTGCCTTACATTATTCTGAATTCCCCCTCGGCTGAATGACACCTACGTCTTCGCCGAAGAAACAATGCATCAGATTATGGTGGAAACTTGCTCCACCAACACGTTTGTTTTCACAGTGTCTGCGAGAGAAAAAACAGCTTTCTTTTGATTTCAGATATTGTAAATGCATATTTTTCTGTGTATTTCTATGCTCGTCCTGCTGTCTCGTACCGAGTGATTGGCTTACAACTGAGAAATTATTCTTTTAAATGTAAAGGGGTTGGACGAACTCTCAGCACATGCATTCTCCCATTCAGTATTACCATCTACTGTAACATACAAATCAATGTGACAGTTGTTATTATAGAACATTGTGTCTCGCAAAGGGAAGTTCGTTGTATTCTGTTTGCAAGTGGATGTTGGAGATACCAGTCTCAAGTATTCCCTTCAAAAGACATGAAAAAAAAGACGTACTTCTTTGTGTTTTTTATTTTAATACAGTACAACCACCTAATGCTTCATGCTCGTCTGCAAATATTGCATGAAAAAAGGCTATTGATGGACATTTGTTTAACCCTTCTGTCAGCATCGCCACACTTTGTTCAGCCAACTTCCTCTGGCACCATGTCGGAGCGGCGCTCGTTCAGATTTCGTTTGCCAAAGTCAACTCACAATTTGTTGCAAAAAGTTAAAATTGTCCAGTCATAAGCACTGAAACACTGGCGCGAGTAAAGCTGTCAGTTTTACTGCTCCCTATCAAACATTTCACTGTTACAGAGTTCTGTCAGCATTAGAGCAATTGCAGCCAGAACACAAATCAACGCATCTCACCAGTTTGCTTGTACAAAAAGAGCAGGGAGCAAAATTGAATAAAGGCACAGTCCTTAAAACAGGTGAGCATGTCGACACCAGACCTTCCTATAGAAACCTAGCCACAACACACCACATAGAGGTGAAAGAAAACGTTTGCATTTCCTTTAGACAAGAGCCAAAGAAAAAAAAAAGGAACTTAAAAAAGATGTAGATACGGTTTACAATTTCCCACCACTACCTTTTTCATTTTCTTTCTCTTTCTACCTTTTTCAGGCCATACAGGACAAGAATGAGGTGGTGTTGTGGCTGAAAGTATGTAGCAGTTTGTTATATGGAGCACCGTTAAAATGCCAGTAACTTTGTGGTTATTGCCAAGTTAGACGCCACACAATGTGTTTTCTCTCCTCTTGTTCCTCCATGATACTTTGACAGCACTGAGTTATGACCAAACACCTCATGAAGCACCCCCAGTCAGACCTACTTAATCATGCACTCAGTGGGAATTGTTGAGCAGTGGGGCTGATTTAGGAGCCCTTAGCTTTAGGTGGTGGAGTTCAGCGTCACATCATTACTTTTTTACACCTTACATTGATTTGTTTAGCAAGGTAACAGGCCTTGTTGTGGTCCAGGAGGGGATGAAATAAATACTCGAAGAGAGTGCAGTCAGTTGTACTTACTGGGGCTGGTCTCTGGAGGGGGGCTCAGAAAGTGAGGAAATGACTGATAAGTAACCACCTCCAATCAAAGGGAGAATAATATCTTCTCCAGATTTATCTCCGTGATGCTCAAACCTTTAAGGATTTGGGTGATTTATGTGGAGGTGCCATGTAAAGCATCACTGCAAGCGGTAGCATCTTCATCAACTAACTAACTGCCGGTGACACCCAGTTTGGTCTGAGAGGGCATAAGACCCCAAATATCTCCCAGAAATGCTGCCAATGTGTATGCATGGCCCCTTCCTAGACTGACCATCAAATAATAGGTTTTTCATGGAGTAAAAAAAAAAAATCACGGTTAAATGTAAGAATTCACAGGGACTCTTTTTAACGATCATTATTTTTGAGTCTTACCTTGAGCCACTCGGTTGGTTTCTGCTGAGACAGGTGGAGTGCCATTCATTCTATCCATACAGCGATGCTAATCCAGGAAAACCACCTGCTAGCCTCATGTACTCCAAGTAGTTCATTCAAATCTGAAAGACACAAAACAAGCCATCATGTATAAAAAAGGAAGGAAAATTTGAGTGCTAATTGTAAATTAAAAGGCTATGAAAATTAGTCCTTGCCAACGCTTGAATGGGAAAGTCATTAACAGAGTGTGTGCAATTACACGTGACTGCTTCATGCCATCAATCTGCACTTCGAGTGCGTTACTGAGCAACGATAGCGTAACACAATTACAGAGTCGCACACACGCAGGGACCAATCTATCTGAACCAGTCGTATCAAACGTTGATATACTTGGCTTGCACGACGATGGCGGCTTATTTGTCACTGATGAAAACCACCGGAAACATTTTGGGTTCTGCGAGAAACGAGCGAAAGAAGAACGTTTTCAGGAACATGTAAATCGATCACACCGATTACCGACGTCAAATGAATTGAATTCTGTCGCCTTGGGTGACGATAGGACACCCACTCGTCTGTGCCCCCCTCCCCCGACCCACCACCCCCCTCCTCCAGCGTTGCCCGGCCATTCTTCCAGTATGAGCGGATGAAAGGTGTGTCCAATCAGCTCGTGGCCATAATCATTTCAGAGCGCCGTGAAAAATGGATTGCGGGTTTTACGGATGGGTGACTGTGGGAACAGCGGAGGTGTGTGCTGGAGGACGCCGCGTGTATGAGCGAGCGGAATAAACAGTGCCGCATGCAGGGTGGGTTCCCTGGACAAGTGCAATCAATAAAGCATTAAAACGATCACGGGAAGGGGAACAAGATGTTGCAGCCATCTGGAACTGGTTATGGTATTAATCCATTTGGGAAGACCCACTCTGCACATACATCAACTACAAACACTACACATTCAATAGAACAGCATGGGTGTCTCAAGCCCCCACAGCTGAGGATATAACACAAATGATATTGTTGCTGTAGCCCCCTTTAGGGGGTTGCTTTCACTGCCAGCTGATACTGTAGCCAGTAGAGGAACAAACAAGTGTATTTTCTCTAAGCTTTCTCGTTATAGAATATTTATAACATTGGTCATGTAAATAAATATTGCACCAACTCGTGTTGATGTTTAAATTCAAGGTGCTTTCAGAGCTGAGCAAACAAGACGGACGAATGTTTCTGATCAAGTAAATTGCTACATGTTGGTACCGACACCAGAAGAGCCAAAGATGTAGAAGGTGAAGTTGGGTGGTGTGGAGGGTCCACCACGGGCTTGTTAACTCTCTGGTTGTCACTTCAAAGCGCTGCCGTGAAACGCCTTCAAAGGTCCCGATTTAAATTGACAGATGGTTAGAAAGCGATTGCAATTATGGCACATTTTACACGGAGTCGGGCCTGCACGTGTTGACATTTAAAGAGCAATGCTTTTTTTTTTTTTCCACTCACTGTTTTTTCTAAGGTTACATTGATCAATATTCTTAGAGGAACAATAGGCTAAATAACTGCATGGCAGGCTCTCTTTGACTTGAACTGTGGGGTGACTCATAATGACAATGCACACATAATTATTTTCGAGCTTTCATCAGCATCTTATTGAGTACTACAATACCACTATTGGCAGAATGAAACAGCAAACGAGATAAAGAAATTTGAAAACATCCTGCATATACAATTACCATCAGACTATATCATTATGTTGCGATATAAATGCGCATATGTGCACTTGTTGACCTTTCTGGTGTTGAAGTAAATAAACAGTACGAGTTTATTAGCAATAGGTTGGAGATAAAAGGGAATTAAATACTGACACCGGATCTGTGCAGAACTATCAACTGCATGCAGGTGCAATTGGCAGCAGTTACATGAGCATGAGACTGTTCAAGAGAAGACGCGAGGTGCTGATTGACAGAAAGCGGGCAGGAAAAGGCAACAAAAAAAGGACAAGATCGAGTTTCATTGTTTATCATGTTTCCCCCCCTGGAAGATGCACCCATTGTATTGTGAGAACAACTTGGTCTCCATCCCCCAAACCGCCTTTGCCTTGCTGTCACTCTTTGCTCCCCAGGATTAATAACAATCACTGTGTTCTGCTGGCTTGTGTTGGTCAGTAAACAAGCCAGCATCCAGTCCTGCCTGGCTCTGGAGCACTCCATTAGGGAGCCAAGTGCACTCTGTTTTTTTTTTCTTTTTTTATTTTTTTTGCACACTGGATGCACAAATATAATAAAGCTCCATGCAGCGGTTTGGGATGCAGCAGCAGTCTGTGGCCAAATGGAAGACATTGAAGATGCATCCGTCCAGGTATTGAGACGGACAGAAATCCCTCCTCACCAAATTACCCCCTATCCTCAGAGTGCTCTGTCTGAATATATACAGCGCTACAGACACCCATGGGCACATGCATGCAATCCAAACACACTCAGACACACACACAAACCATTAAATGTCACATCCTGTCGCAGATTATATCAGCGGGCAATTTCGTGCTCTCTGGCATCATGTGGAAGAACAAAACTGGCGGAAAATAAAAGCCATATTGAACGATATGAGAACGGGGAAATCACCGGGACAGTCGCAAACCTCCTTAATAAGGTTTTCGGAAGAGCAGAGAGTGGAGATAAGCGAGAACAGGCTCCTAATACAGCTCCCAGAGAGGGTCCTGTGGTCTGAACTACACAACTCCGCACGAACAAACAATAACAATGACACCAATCCTTTTACTTTAGCATTTTTGATCCTGTACTGTTTTGGGGTTGTTTTTCTATAAACCCACATTATGTTTTGTATTGGCTTTTACTTGAAAGTTATGTATGAACTGAGAACAGCACTCAAAAAGTTTCACACTTTTGGAGTGTTCCCCCAGCAAGGGGGACCCATTGTTTTTCTGCATGTTGGAACAAAAAATAAAAAATAAAGCAAAAACAGGATTAAGTGGAAACGCTTGAGCTGTCCGGGTGTTTTATGTTTGAACAAGTCCACCCTAACCACCTGCTAGCATGCTTCACACACCTACAGTCCACAGCTGTTAGGTGGGCACGGCGACGCAATCCACACCCTCGCATCTGCCCCCGCACATGGTACACGCCGTGCCGGGTTTCTTCGCGTTTGCATCGTCCCCTACCTATAATACCTTCTCCTTTTCACCCCTTTCCCGATGTAATAATACAGATTTCACACCTTCTTTTTTTAGTCTCCTCACCTGCAGTTTATTCACTGGCTTGGCATGTATTTGAATAAGGCTCTATTTTTCCCTCTGATTGCAGATATGAATGTGAACCCGAACCACATTGTCAGATCTGGGGCTTCATCTGCGTACAGAGGCCAGGGGGGGGAAAGAAAACAGCAGAATGACAGCTATGACAAACTAAGTCGTACCTTTTCTGTTTTCGTGGAGAAATGAGACGATGCTGCCTAAAGCCACTGAGCAAAATCATTAAGGGGATTCATTTCCCCCATGAGGGAAAACAGCTTCAAGCTGCGAGCAACACAACAACAGTCACACACAACAGTCCCCGCGTTAATCCACTAACACATTTGACATACTGTTTGTCTCAGTGCCTCTTTGATCCAGCATCACACAGAGGAAGGTGATAGATATCCCATGCAAGGGTAAACACTGCACCATCGCTCTGCCGGGCATTCAGCTCGGCGCCACGGAGGGGTTCCAGTCACGCGTGGAGCCGGAGACAAACGACATCACAAAGATGTGCTGCTGGTGATCGATGGTTACAGTAGCAAAGCCAACCGATTCCCCCTCTCTCGCACAATGGAGCGCACACTGGTGCTTCTCTTGCTCTCATTTGCGTCACGCCTTTCTTGTGGCGAGGATAATGTATTTTCACCAACACCTGTGGTTTCCTCCGAGTGCACACACTTCTCATCACTCCATCTCCACCTGTGGCTTCATGTTTAACTATGTGATTTGTGACTTGTGGGAAAACACGGTGGGAGTTTGTTTTTTTCTTTCTTTTCTTTTCTTGAAAAAACTGCACGTGGATTCGCATACACGTGTGTACACCTCTTGTGTGCACCTACACGCAACCCGACTGTGCTGCGGCAGCAGGAATTGATTTGACAAGGAGCGGGCTTGGCCCAGATGAGAATAGTGGTGGTTGAGCACAGCAGGCGTGAGGCACTGAGCAAGGACAGCTGTAAATCAATGGCACTGAGCAGCATGGCACAGCAGAATCCCTCCCTACTACAGACTTCAGACAACACACACACACACAAACACAGATTGATTGTCTTGGTCTGCCCCATAGCAACAATACATTGGCACACATTATTTTTCTTAAAAACTTAAAATTCAGCCTTAACTTCCACTTGATCAACCCTGAACAAAGCCTAAAACATGTATTCAACTAAAATGTATAGCTTTCCTTGTTGGGAACTTACATTTTTGACCCCACATTGATAAAGGGCATTTGCTCATGGTTTAGTGTACAACTGGGTGTAAGTCCCAACCAGTGTTGAAAAAAAAGGAACTCACTCACTCACTCACTCACTCACTCACTCACTCACTCACTCACTCACTCACTCACTCACTCACTCACTCACT
>JAUESE010000061.1:6649914-6663532 GCA_032274725.1 Malacoctenus triangulatus
CACTGTCCTGTGACCTCCTGCATAAAAATGCCTTCTTTTTTTTATCCCCCAGGCTGCTTCAGCTAACTGGATATTTTTTGGTCACTGCATCTTTCGTGGTAAACTTTGCATGCCGTTGAGCATCAAATGTCACAAAAACTAAGTTTGCCTGAAATGCTCGAAGCTGCATATTATGCTAAAACGTAAGCTTTTGAAGTTGCACGCTAATATTCAGTGCGACGACTGAATAGCTGCATCCCTCCAGGGTTTCACCCTCATCAAGGGCGACAGTGAGTGACAGTCACTGTCGCCGAGGCAGGATGATCTAATAACTGACCACGACAAGGAATTATTGTTTCATAAGGATCGAGGAGGAGACATGGAAAAGGTGTGTGGGTGCAAATAAGTGACGACAGGTAGAGGGGTGAAGAATGAGGGGGAGAAAAGCAGAGAAAGTCAGACAGATCATCTGAGGGAGGAAAGTGTGTCTACTGGGAGAACAAGTGTCCCTTATCACTCTGTCCCCTGGTGTTGCCTGTCACCCCCATTTGTGGATAACAAGGATCTTCTAGCTTCATTTCAGCCGTGTTTCCAAAGCTTCCCTCTCTCGTCTTGGCAGATAAATCCATAACCCTGCAAACCCTGATTGTGCTCACCGAATAAGGCTAAATACAACATATAGCCAGGGTGTGAGTTGCTGTGAGTGCGGGGCGGAAACACGCCAGCTGTTTCTGCATCCCCCTCCGAAGCTCAATTATTTTTATGGCAGAAAGGGGAATGCAATTATTCTTGAAATTAATTCACTCGGAAAGCTATATTAAGCCAATAGAAACTACAGTAAATCTCTGAAACTGGCGCACCTGTAACTTTCTTTATGGCCACATCATTAGTTATTAGAATAATTTCTCTTAAGTAGTTAATACAAAATCTATACTTTAAGTCTCTACTCTGCATTTGAATTTGATTTCTTTTAGTTTTTAGCTGTGCCTCTTAATGGCCCCCTCTACATACCTCATTAATGGCAGCCTTGCTTTACAGCTGATGTCATGTCCTCAATACTCTCGTTCAACTGGTGGCTTTTCATTCACCGACACCTGACAAATGAAAAGTGAGGAAAACAACACAGAGGATCTTACTTTGTACAGGTTGTAAGTGAGTTAAGTCTGGGCTTGCAGTTCCCTTCCTCATGCATGTGCACAAATCCAGTTGTGAACTTCCTTATTTGGTTCTTAAATCAAACTGGTGTGTCAGGAAGTGCCTCGGGTCAGCCGCAAGTAAAAACAGTGCCTGTTCAAATATTCAGTTCATTGTTTTGCATGCTGACACAAACAATCAAACCCATGTGAGTTCATGTATGCGACGTCTCAATCAGTGGAGAAGTGAGGGTTTATTTTGTGACGAGTGGCGACACAAAAAAAGGGACCAAACGATGAAAAAAAACACAGAATGTCACTCACTTTGTCCAGCACAGCTCCTTCATCAAGAATACATATTCTGGAGACTGCAGTTGTCATGGAAACGGTAAGTTTGATGCATTAACCCGTTCCATCGAGCCGCGGTTTCTACCGAGCTGCACCCGCCCGCCCTCATGCACACACACATGCAAAACACACACACACACACACACACACACACACCTACACACACCCACACACAAACTAATCACCACTTTCTTCACAAATCCCTCCTCATAGATTTCTCACTGCTCTCCGGGGGACTCTCCGCAGCATATTAATCAACGTAATTGAAATAGTTGATTACATCACTTCACGCACCGTCCCGGTTTGAGGGACTGTGTGTGCAGCAAGCATTAAAAGAACACAGAGATGCTGAGGTGAACGCATAGATCTGGGGCTAAGAAGCATCAGCCAAGTTGTCGTTAAAAAAAAGGAAAAAAGAAGAAGTCTCGAGACATAATAACTACAACTGTCTCCACTGTGGAGCCATTACTCACACTTCTTTTAAAGGAAAGTGCAAGGACATTAATACTCTGACACACACTCGGATCACAATTTACCACTGCTGGAACATTTATTAAGGCTGCAAATACTGACTCAAGCAGCCTGAATATTGCTAATGTGAGGCCAAATCGTGGCCCAACATCTTGCAGCAGACATTAGAATACGTTGTTTGAATCATCTAAATTCTTCCATTTACCGAGGTTTGACATATACCACTGAATAGCATTGTATATCAAAAAAGTTCACATACTTAAATGACTGTAACTGAGTGGTATTCCAAAGTATATTTGCTTTAAGGAAAATATCTCCAAAGAATATTATTTTCCTCATTCCTGGGTAATATCTAATCTTTGATAATTACCACTCATACGTTTAAAATCACATAACGCTGTCCTTGCCTGTAATTTTTAACGTCAAACAATTTAATGCAAGCGTGCATGTGTGTGTGCATCTTCATATTTGGCCTTTGACAGAGTGGCGACCAGTTCAGTGTGGAACCTGCATTCACCTGATAAATTGATGGATGGATGTCAAGCTATAAGGGTTCTTTTGATAGCGTAATAGAATACTGACACTTTGATTTGATTGGCCAACTCTTTTCTGAGTGACATATGGATCCGACCTCCAAGGTTAGTGTCAACATGAAAGGCTCGACAGTAAGGATTGTGAATACATGACGTGAGTATCATATCTTTAACAGTTACACACACACACAAAAACATCTTTGTGATCTCCAAAACTTTTTATCCAGCTTCATCAAGCATCTCCAAAAATTACCGGGAGGGGAAACTAAGATGCTTTAAACTAAAACAAAAGGTTGTTCAGAGGAGACATGAAGGATTCGATGGTTTCTTTTATATCAAACACACCCACAGCTGGTTGTTTACACTTCTAAAGACATGAGAGAAAACGTAATCACTCTTGTAAGGGTGAAAGGAGCGTATTTCTTCACTTCCCCTCTTCAGGTTCTCCTCCCAATTCATCTTCCACACATTGATTTTTACCTTTAAACTACGTTTCAAAGGACCACAAGCACTCAGCCGTAACCTTTTGGCTTGTAATGTCTCCATGTCTCACAGCTGGCGAGGTAATTATTCTTTTTTTAGACTCACATGCCAACACATTGGTAAGAGTAGGATTCTTCAGATTTGACTAAAAATGCAGATTTTTGGGGGGGAAAGTTTCAAGAATTAATAAAGTGAAAAAAAACATAGAATTCAAAAACGTAAGTACAGAAAACTACATACAAAGAAAAACTGCTTTGTTTTTTGGATTAATAAAAATTACTATTGTTGCAATGGGTGAGTGCGTTAGTGTCAGAAGTCCGAAGCAAACTTGACAATGAGCATGCTGGGAAAATAAGGTATACAAGCAAGATTTACGTTGCTTTGTACAAATTGCAAACAGTTTTAACATCTGAGAAATTGCTTCGAGATACATATGTGGTGGTCAGCCTAAGACGGATACTGGCCAAACCGCTGCTCCTCATCCACTTGGGACAGAGTGATGGTAAAAATACAGCACTGCTTCAAGCAAACAGTGGATGTCAGAGTCAGAGCCACAGCGCCCTGATAAGATCACAAAAAAACCTGTAAATATCCCTGTAATGCAGAGGAGCCAGGTACAGAACAGACTAACAGCTCAAGCAGAGAATTGTAGGGTTTTTAGGGAAATTAGGGGTGTTAGAGGAGATGGGAGATGACTCAGAGAGGAGATGGTGACAGGAGGTGCTTATTCAGGAGATGGGTGAGACGATGCGACTGACAGGCTGGACTAAGAAGGCCGCTCAGTGTGCTTGGAAATGGAAACTAAGAATAGAGTGACATTACGTTCCAAATGAAGGACATTTTTTAATCAGAGGATATTTTCCATTACTACTAAATATAGTGTGGAAGCAGACAGAAATTAGAAGACATGTCCAGACTCATTTTCTCACATGTGCCCATTTAAAACTTTGTATTTCAATTATTTAATGCGCTGAATTTCGACCACTGTGCCGAGGCCAACTGGTGTGCAGTGACGAATCATCAGGTGTTCTCTGGAATCCAATCAGACTTTACTCAGGTTGTCAAAAAGGATCCTAACGGCTCATCCACAGACATGAATTGACACGATTGTCTGATTTTGAATGATGGCCTTTTAATTTGAAAGCACTGGTAAGCTTCTAAAACTGACTCAATTGGTTTTGGCTTTTGGTTTTTCTGCATTACATCATTATTCAGATGTTTCAGTTAAGCAATATTTTACTTTGAAAGATACTTTTGATAAAACACAAGCCTTGACCCTTGTGTACTGCAAAGGAGATGCAGGTCCATACTGAAAAACATGGAAGCACGAAAGAGAACGGAACATACTTCAAAGGAAGCTGTCCAGTGAGTGAGTATCAATGGATCACAGATGTATAAAAAGTGTTGAAAGTTTTATTTTATGCTGTACAAGGCTATAATGTGTCATGTTCTAACACATTCAATGATTTAGGCTTGCAGACCTTTTTCTGACGTGAATAGTGTGCCAAAGTCCAAATCAGTCATCCAATTTGATAGAGAGACTACTCAATTAACATAATAATTCATCATCAGCAAAGAATTGAATCTACAGTTTTCAACCAGCGATGTAGGAGACTGTCAAGCTGCTGCTGCCAGCTCCACATTTCCCATCATTCATTGATGTAATTTTTGCAGCTGTTTAAAATCTGCGAGAATTATCTGTAATTATAGTGACTTTTTTATTTTTTTTAATCGCCTTGAATTTGTACATGTTATTATAGCTTCAGACAGTTTCTTTCCGATGGGGGGAGGGAGGGGGGGTGTTCAGGGCCGCGTGCTGCACGTTACAGAAAACACGATGATTACAGAGGATGATTTGCTGCCCCATTAAAATTGCACGCTTCCCTCTTAGCTGCTTTTATTACTATGTAATGAATCAGAAAACAGTATTTACTTACTTTCTTTGGTCGGGCTCGTCTGAGACGGAGGAGGAACATTCTGTGATTTTCATTTTCATGTGAGTATTAATTCTTTAAAAGCAGCTTCTTTTTGTGTTATTTTGTTTGCCCATTTCGCTGAATCAATAAATGAAATTATCCAATTTACACTTGTGTTGGGTTTTTGGAATATTCACGAGAGCTTGCAGGTTCTCGGGCTGTGCCATATACTCAAATACACAGACTTCCTTTGCAACATAGCAGTATGCATCGTTCCTGACTGACTGCTGCTGTGTTCTGTCCCTGAGCCATGACTCACTTAGTCGTCTTATTCTTGCATAAACAGCAACTTGGGGAAAAAAAACAAAACATGCTGTTCACAGAGCTGATCCACAGAACAACAACAGTACAGCTCACACATGTGAATGGCGAGGAGCTACGTTTCAGGTAGCCTATTCACTGCTACTTCCATTGTACACGAAGCAAGGACAGGTAGCAGGCACATGGAGCCAAGATGAAGTGTGGAGTTTGGCAACAACCTTGGTCCGCACTGCCGTCGCCAAGACTGACGTGTGGTTTGAAGGCTGACAGGCTCCAGCTGAAGGCCACTGTCTCCCTGCTCTGCTGTTTGTGGGGCATCTCAAACACCGCAAAGGGCTTCCTCCTCCTCCGCAGCTCCTCATCTCCCCCTTATGCCTCTCATTCAAAGAGAGGGGCAAAACAAGTGGGGGGGCGAGAGGAAGAACTCCCTCGCAAACTAGACATGGTTTGCGGAATACAAGTCTTTGACTTTGTCACTTCTCCATATGAGTGTTTTTCGTTTTGTACGTGATCGCTTTAAAAGGGGAAAGTAGGAGTTAGTTGTTAGTTGACAAAATTGTGAGCGAAAAATTTAGAGGCTCCTTCCATCCTGTAAATCTGCAGTTCCTTTGTAACTTCTGGAAAGGCACTTTTCCCCTTGCACTAACTTGGCTCTACTTTGACTGGACTTGATTCAGTTTTTAAGGGTTTTTCTATCACCAGATACTTTTTTAATTGCTGAGTGACCCATACAAACTTTAGCAGCAAATGGTTACATGAAACTGTGCAGCTCTGAGAGAATCTAAAATAATATGAACCGTGCATGATTATCGAAGTTTTCTTTTTACGTTTCTGCTGATGAATCCTAAATCCAAACCACTTCTATTTTTTACAACACACTCCATTTTTTTTTTCAAAGAGGAAGTATAAAGACAAGATTCAGGTGAGGAATTGTGGCATGTAGCTTTCTCCTTTTTTTGAACACATGCAGTAGAATGTATAATGCATGCCCACTGAAATATAAACATATTCTGCAGCCACTCGGCCTGTGGCCATGGCTATCCTTTCTGTTTGTACATGAGCCTCTGTCGGCGTGCAACTGTTGGAACAACCAGAAAACATGTGCAACACACACACTCACGTGTGTTCAAATGAGACAGCAAAGAGCTCCATTTTTCAGAAGTTGCCACGCAGAAGGATGGGTCTGACTCTCGTACCGCGAGTTTTACAAACTGGTTTTCATGAGTCATGCTTCTAATCACTCACATTGAAATCCAAGCAACTTTGTTAGGTCAAGGACCGGCCTACAGACAGATGAGCAAAATCTTTTACAAGTACAACAGGCACCAGAAAAGACGAATACTGACTTCACTCAACAGTTTTCTTACCAACTATAATGACATTCAAGCGCTTAAACCACCACAATCTGATAACTCCATTCTTGATTTTATGTGCATATTAAAGCAAATCGTAGAAAAAAAGCCTCAAGGCCTGAAGGAGTAAAAGAGCTGACAAAAACAGGTCAAATGTGAACACGTGACCAGGACATGGTTCACCTTGGCCACCAAAATCTGAGCACTTTACTCATTATTCCACTTGAATATTTGTGGGGCAGTTTCGAGTTGTACCCTTCAGGCTTTTTACTATAATGAACTGGAGTCAGAAAAGTGGAACAGACAGTGTGACACCATAAAACAAATGGCTGCCAGAGTCAGGAGAGCATATGAAGGTGTCAGATTTGAAAATATTGAATATGTAGTAAAAAAGGACAAGATGGCATTTTGACATGAGTTTTATCCCAAATCTGACCAGGTAGCTTATAGGAGTGTACAGAAACTCACAGAGATCCATTAAACAATGTTTTGAACGCCACCGTCTCCTCTTCTATGACTGCACAAGCAATCAAAAGCTTAAGCGTCTCCCCAGCAAATGATTGCCTGCGCAAACAGGATGATTTAGGAAGAGCACCAGCAGTATTTTAGCAGGTGCGGTGAATAAACGCAGTGTAATTAGGGCACGACACGGGGAGATTGATGTGGAGACAATGAGGAGAGATTCAGCCACCTGTTTGTCTCTCCGCAGCCGCTCCCCGTCTCCAGCCCCGCCCGCAATCACACACAAGGTTAAGACGTTCTGCTCTAATGAAAATCAGAAAAGCTGACATCACGTCGGGCCGCGTTTTGTCACGCTGTGTCGTATTTCATCAGATCAGCATAAAATCAACTGTTTGACCTCGCCGGCGCGGCTCCAGCGGGGACGCTGGCAGATAAGTTCAAGAGAAATGAGAAAGTGGGGAAAAAGGCAGCGGCGGGAGCGAAGCGCAATATTACACGGGTGGAAAAAACGAGCGTGATTGTCGATAACTGAAACTCGGCGCCACAGCAAGCGGCAGCAGCTGTCAAAATTCCTTGAATAAGGAGCTCGCCGCTGATGCGTTCTGATGACAGACTTCTATCGGTCTCGCAGACGCCGTCTTGAAAGTTGAAAGAAACTTGAAACAATAAGTGGGCAACTTGAAAACACCCATTTCTAACTTTTGCCTGGAAAGGCCGATACATTATTCCGAATGAAAATGTCACCGGCACCAGGTGACGGTGCGCTGGCTAACATTTCTGCGGATGGGTGGCCCATAATGCAGACAGCGAAAATTAAACTGTCACTCACTTAACAGCGGACGATTCATAGTTACACATTTTATGAATAACAATGACAGACCTCTGCGAGAGCTCGCCAGATGATTTGATGGCTCCTGAGTAATGAGAGTGGAGTTTGAATGAGTTGCGGAAGCTGTTGATGCGGCGTCGTAAATTTGGAGTGCGGCGGATCCCTCGGCTCGGGGGCGCTTTAAAAACTCGGGGGGCCGCGGTACGATCTCGATGCAGCGAGGCCCTCGACAGTAAAGTGATGTTATCGGATTGAGAGTGCGAGGCTCTTAAAGAATGTAAAACTTAATTGATTGGCACGGCTTGAAATACTCGGAGTCGGTTGGTGAGTGCTCCGCTGAGAGGTGGCAGGTCAGCGTTAAGAGCTTTAAAACTCAAAAATGCATGCATTAAATTTCACACAACCGCAGGTTATGATTCTGAGTCATCAAGATATCTTTTGGGTGTCAGAGAAGCGAGCCAATAACTCGAAGGTTGCCGGGTCGGGTCCCCAGGCCGTCAGAAGATCCCTCCCTTGGTGCTACGCTGCGGCAGCCAACTGTTCCCAGCATGACCTGGTCATACACTGCATGTTTTTTGGATCACTGCAGAAACTTGGACCGCCGGGAGGAAAATCCATGCATGCACAGGGAGAACATGAATTTTCCACACTAAAACCCCCGAGCTCTGAATCAAATCGGAGTCTCCTTGTTCACAGTACGACCCGCAACACCAGGCGCATCCTCTGTTCATAAAATGTTTTACCAGTGATGCACACATCACATTTTTCCTGTTTTGGGGGGGGATTGTGTTCGGCCAAATGGCTGCAGTATGTTGTTTACTACCTATTGGACAGATAATAGAAGCGGTGCTAATCTTCTCCACTGGGTTTCCAGTAGAAAATAAAGTTTTTACATCCTCGAGCAGTAAAATGAACTCCAAAATGTGATTTCAGCAGCTGGCATGCGGGGAAGCAGGGAAAAAAAAAGGTCCTGATAAGACCAAGAAATGTTTGACAAGAGACTCATCTGAAATTTGCCGCAACACAAACTGATGACCCTCGAAACTTTTGGAGGACATTCCAGAAATGAAAATACACCAATTGGAGGAATAAGTTTCCCATTTTCTCACAGCAAAACACAGATTGCACAAACAGAAGAAAACACAGTATTTATGGCGGAGCATAGAGGTGGCATTGAGATTTTATGTGGATGCTGTGCAGCTTCACAACAACCTAAAGCTGAGAGAAACATACATTTTTGCTCTGTGACAGAGAATCCTGAAGGAAAACTTGGGGTCATCAATTTGTGAGCTGAAGTTTGAATCGACAGGACGGCTGCAGCCGGGCTTCAGAGGAGGCCCACATATGAATGGCTCAAAAGGAATGAAATTCAAGTAGCCGAGCAGTCAAAGTCCTGACCTGCACTCCCATGGAGACGCCGACCGACCGTCTGATGTGGCAGCACCGAGGCAGAGCTGCAAAAGAGAGAGGGACAAAATGCTGCAATGTCAGGGGCTGATTTCTAAGTCATCACAGGGATTCGCTTGCAGTTGTTGCTGTTAGAGATGATACAGAATATCTTTCAAGAGGCAAATTCAAAAAAAGTTGCGAGAAGAAAAAAAAAAGTTGGACTCTTCAGTGTGTAATTGACTGTCTGCGTTTGAGTGATACAATAAGTGATACAAACAAAAATGTGTGTATACCCAAGAAAAAACATTCTGATTCCTTTGTACTTTTTATTCAACTCTCTAGAAATGGAAACACTTGACGATCAATTCCAAAAAAAAATAGTTGCACAGGAAAGTGTGTGAAATGTCACTCCGAGTTGACTTTTTTATTTTTTTAATATCAACCTCTTTCTACTGTGACACAAACTTTCACTTTTCGCACCTATGTAGTCTTTCTTTTCATGGACAGTCAAACTGGGGGGGGGTTGTTCCAGCAGGTACATGTTGGTGGAAAATGATAAATAGGAGCTGAATAAAAAATAACGCGCAGAGAGATCAGACGCCTGGAGGAACAATGGTGGGAGGAGACAGCAGAACGAGAGGATTCTTATTCCCTCTTTATCTTCGCTTGAACTCCATAAACCTCCCTTTCACATGCAAATGCGGCACTATTCAAAGAGAGGTCAACTTGTTCATCCTGTGCTCCACGCTCCGCGCCCCAATGAATAAAGATGCTCTCCAGAACTTCCAGCGCTCTGAACATGTACCGCAAATGGTGATGGACGTACAAGAGTGCGCAAAGGGGAGGGAGGCAGGACCTTTTGTTTGACATTAAAGGGCGGGAAAAAGGGGTAAAAGAGGTCTTTGGAGAAACACACTCCTGCAGTCGCAGCTGAATCTGAGGAGTGTCAACGATGTGTCCTGTGGGCCGAAAGCTGCCAAGTGTAAAAGGACAGAAAAGACAATCACAGTTTTGGTGGGAGTTGTGGTCAATACTGAAACACATGCTTGTCATTTCAGCCTGTCAGTGGCCTTTATTTTGAAGGCTTCCATCTTTGTGAGTTGGCCAGTGAGCGCGTTTCTGCTCATCTTCACTGTAATGTTTGGATACACAGAGATGGTGGAGGAGATCTTCAGCCATTCCCCGAGGCAATTTTGGGGAGCAGAGCTACTTTATGAAGTAAAGGAGCCCTCCATCAATGTTACTTTAACTTTTATTGCATTGTTTGTAGTTTCTTTTACGAGTCTGTAAAAAAAGGCTAATCTATAATAGGCTTGAGCAGAGCTTGATACTGGTGAGGGATGGGGGGGAGGTGATTAGGTTATGACATCAACAGGGTCAACGATGGTTATGGGAAATGTCTGATGAGTTAAACTTATTAGGAACATTTAATGGCCCAATTTTGTAGTTTCTTTTAAATAAATCAGTCAAATTAAGGTCTTTGATTATCTCAAATGAGTCCCTGTCTGTGCACTGCTCATTGTAAAGGCTTGTAATAGCTGTATCTCTACATTATTGCTTGAAGCATTTTCACAGGCAGGTATTAGAAGCCCCTTTGAAATTAACTGATTCAGTCGTTTGCCTTCTACTGGGAGGAAAACAGTGGGACTGCTCGTTCGGAGTGAGCTGGAGGTACGGTGCGTTCGCTTCCAGCGGCACGTTCACAAAGGGCCATCAGAGCGTCTTCACAATTAGCAAACCTAACAAATACGTACGATCCCCAGCAGACCGCGCACAGCAAAATTTATGAAATCTCTTTGATGACGATCATATTTCATCGGCGCGTTTTCCACGTTTCACTTGTCATCTCGCTGAAACACTGTCATCATTTGCTGTCTTTGGCTCGCTCTGCGACGACGTTCTAAACTCCAAAGCACCCTCCAACTTGAGAAGAGAAAAAAAAAAAAACACCACACACCCACAATCCCTTTTGATCAGAGACACTCAAGATTAATTAAGCCCCAGTTTACTTTAAATAGATGTGATTAGCATGCTGATTAGCATTTTTTTTTTTCTTCCCAGGAATGCATGATAAAACCACACCTGGTCACTTTGTGCGTTACACACAGACTACACAGGGAAAATTAGTTGACTAATGAGCACACACAGCAATTAGGAGCTTTCACATTCACAAAACAATTACTGTCAATTTACGCTGATGTAAACACAGTTTTACAATGTTTTCATGTTATTTCAGAGAGGATCGTTTGCATTTAAATGAATCAATATACCAGAGGAAGGATGACAGCAATTTCGGGTAATCTGCCTCGAACGTGAGAGATATTTATGTCACAGTTTAACAATCTTAAACTTGCCTTTTTCAGTCAAATATTGAATTATCAGCGACCATCTAGAAAGAGCTTTAATAGCAATGCCAAATCAATGGGCAGAAAGAACATAAAGATAGTTAAGTGTTTCTACTATTCAATTGTTCGGTGAATTATTCACAGTCTATCAGTCATTAAACTCATATATCTATCGTGTCTCTTTAGAAGCACCTCAACATTAAATTGTTTAACATTGCTGCTGTTTTGCCATTAGCACACAGTCCCAATCTCATTGTAGTTTTTCTTCAACTCACCAATTTTCAGTGAGACTCACTGCAGTGTCTGTCTTTTTTAACTTTGTTTGCAATACAATGATTGGCAGTTTTAAGCCAAAATGACCTCTCACTGGAAGGAAAGCTTCATTCTTACTTGCTACCCAAACCCTCACGAAGTTCCCCCTGTGAAGCATCTGATCGGTTTGAATCATGGGTGAAATTCTGCAACTGAACTTCAGGAGTCAGTGCGTTTGGCCACGTGACCACCCAGCTGACATGTTTCCAATAATTTCAGTGTCAGATATCCACTTTTTTTCCCATCAGCTATAATTACATCAATTTCAGTAATAATCGTTCATTTGAGTAGAACAGAAACCCTCAGTTACACTCAATCAAATCCACCTTGTCATGTTTCAGGTGACAAAATGCAGGTCAACACACTGCTGGGATTGTGAACCTCTCAAATTCAATTGCAGCTGATGATGAATGCACATTCTGGAGTGACCCAGCTCCTCACCTACAATTACCAACAACACGGGCCTGTATCGACAAAATTATGGGTTTTACAATGTAAGAGCAGGTAAGCTCCTATCAGTGTGTAATCTTTTCAAGCACATTGGAACAGATTGTGTTGTATAGTAATGAAATCTTCAGGTGTCAGGGATAATGCCAACGTGAGAAAAAGGGGTGAGATTAAGAAAAAATAGGCTTAAACACTTTGTGAAGTTGAGTTCAAGTGTCTGCTCACAGGAGGTAAAGCTCCTTGTGAACTTTAATAATAGGTCTGACAAGCACAAGAAGAATAGGGTGACCATTTGTCTTCAAACAGTGTGCCCTCTCTGTGACACAGCAGGGGACGTAATGAAGATGGCGAGCGGCTGGACATCCTGTTTCGTTCTCCCAGATATAATGAGATTTTTTTTTTTTGGGGGGGGGGTGCTCGTGTCATTCCTGGTCCCAGCATGTGTCTGTCAGCGGCTCAGAGCAGCCCGTAATGACATTCAGCGGTCCCGCTAAGGACCGGCGATTAGAGGGACTGAAGAAGCGCTGGAGCGTGGACACGAGCCCTCCGTGCAGAAAGCTGTGGCGAGATTGCGACAATGTCCGGGGAGAACATGCAGCCGCCGCGGCCTCCGCTTGTATCATAATGTCTTCATATTTACCGAAATGACTGCGGAAATCATCTGATGAGGCTGAAATATGGACAGAAATTGAAGCGGACGAGCGGGGAGGAGAGTGACTGATGGAATGGCGGCGACATAAAGGATGCATTTACAGACCGCAAGGCCCGGGAATAGAATGTGGCTTTATTGTCTGCCCAAGGTGGAAAAATGTCTTTTTTCCCCACCACGACATAAAAGAGCCCCGTAATAACATACAACAGAGAAAATGAGGTCTAAAATTGGGACATTGCCTTTGACAATATGAGTGCATCCAAGTCATCAAGATTATCATAGAGGACATCTGTCACATGGACGAGCCTCCCTTATTCAGATGCAGGCAATTTTTTACACCTCTATGTGTTAACAAGTAAGATGAATCTTATTTCAAATCTTGTGAAAATCAAACGGAATGTATTTGATAGTGAAATATACATAACCGGAGCTTGATATCATTTGTTTCAATACGTGACAGTTTAGGCTCAGTGCTCCATAGGTTTTAGTTCTCGTTCTACAACATGCCAGCTTGAGAATGAAACTCACACAATCAACTCTAGGATCACATGGAGTGTTTGTGATTTCACACTAAGTGACAAAACTTAGTCAAGCGTCAGACTTCCTGAGGGGTGTTTGAGTTTCAGAAGTCTTGTCTCCAACTCTT
>JAUESE010000061.1:6688577-6698643 GCA_032274725.1 Malacoctenus triangulatus
CTGTGGGTTGCTGTCTGGTTGTGAGATGCAACAAACACACATGATGAAGTGCACGCACACACACACACAGAGTTGGGATCCATCTGGGTCCCCTGATCAAAGGCGAGCAAAGTAGGGGGGCTTGGAGGACATCTTTGATTACTACTGCCTGGGGCAAGCCACCCCATCCCCATCAGCCTTATCCCACCATCATCATCCACCACCGCAATCAATGTGCCATGAAAAGGCCCCGTAGGAGCCCCTGCCACCCTCACATGTCATACAAACTCACATTATACAGGAAAGAATGGGTCAGAGAAAGGTGTGTACAGTACCACAAAGCAGAAAACCTGCATGCACACAACTACAAACCCCAATACGCCCAATACATGTGTTCATCTGAATATTGAGGATAAATGCAGATTACAAACATGTAAAATTCCCGAAATTTGTTATAAATGTGTTACTGGATTCTAGGGAAATGAGTTTGTTTTTAGGAAGATGCTCTATAACCTTGACAACAGAGTGGCAACAAAACAACTGTGTCGAACTGTCAACATGCATGACTCTCTGGTAAGTTTGTTAACAAATGTGGTTCAATTCTGCTTGTAAGCAGGAGTTTGATGAAATTGTTACTCTTAGCCAAGACCAAAGAAAGAAATTGCTCCACTGCTTGACAACACTATTATGCACAACAAAAACAAACAAATTACCACAGTGGATTTCGAGACGGAATGGACATTTTGCCTCCATTTTAAATAAAGGTTCACGATGTAGGAAAATCAAATCTCAGGGAGAATTCATGTGGCCAGATCTGCTGCTTTTTAATATATTTGCGACGGCGTTTCTGTCCCGAGGCTGCCGACAACAGAATCATTAAAGTTAAAGAGATTTACCCACTTTGGAGTATAAGTACACTGAGCAAACACCATGGCAACATGTCCAAGAGAAGAATATTCTGGCCTGAGGGCGTGTGTCCACAATGCAGTGGCCTTATATCGTGGTTGTGTAAACGTCTGCTCCATCAACAAGATTGATATTTCCATTGTACGAGCAGATGTTTTCATCTGACAGCGGCATTAGAAGGAAGGTGAGAGAAATGCAGGCCATTATTCACGAGCACACAGCCGGGGGGATCACTTTGAATAAACAAACCAGCTTTCATGTTATATCTGACTGTTTCTTATCAAAACTATTGGTCAAAGCCTAAAATGTTAATAGGAAAATGTAACCTCACAGTAGTGCAAAAAAAGGGAAGGCGCGGGGTTAAACTCATGCTGGGGGGGCGATGTTCAAAGGTTTATAGAAAATATTTATCCTTCCACTCTTTTTTTTTAGACCCACTTCATTCAACTCAAAGATGTGAATGGCTGAAGCCAACACACAGACAGGGGGCCACACACACACAACAATACAACACACACATGCATCTTTCGTCGGACCAAATATTTCTCTCTAATTGCAAGTTGAAATGTCATATCACACTCAATAAAAAAGCCAAAGGGAGGTTTCACAGCAGTTTCTGGCCAGCTTCCAACCAGCAGGCCACGACTGCTTTTCAGACTGACTGAACTGTGCTAATTCAGCGGAGTGTCACGTTTCCACGTCAACTGTGACTGATGACCTGGAGGCGAGTCCCGCCCACGCAGCCACAGACCGGAAAGGTGAAGCACAAATAAGTAAACAATAAGGATTAAAGTGTGTCTGGTGTTAATGGGGTTTGACAGTTTGTTTAGTTGTTTGTTTTGTTGTTGACTGTGTATTCTTCACGTGGAGCTTTTCCAGCTGAAACTCTTGTCGGGGAAACACTTAGCGCGCTGCGCCTCCAACCCCGCTCCAGGCACGCACTTAGTATTTCAGCTCTCCGTTTTGGCAGCGAGTCCCGACAAATGTACAGGTGAAGCAGGTGAAGAGTCTTCTGTAGGAAAGAAGACGCAACACACTTCTCCACAAATTGTGTTGCACCAGTAGAAGATCATTCCGTGATCATTTTGTTCCAATGAATATCATCAATACTCGTATATTGCGACAGCCTTACTTTGGACTTTGGCAACGAAGCTGCAGTAACCAAACATGCGCAGAGGAACCACATGCGAACCCCCTAGGACAGAATTTACTTGTGAATTATATCACAGGATGACGAAAGAGCTCACTGCTACACCACTGTGCAGGCTGAGCCTCGGGATGATTCCACTTGATACCAGACAAACGTGAACAACATCCATCCTGATACAAAGGAACACTGCACAAAACACTGAAAAACCGAAAATTCACCGAAACCCATTTTTGACTTTTAATGAATTGTTCTCTGCTTGTCAGACTCACGAAACAAGATTTCTTCAAGCACAAAGTACAAACTCGGTGACAGCACCCGAGATACTTAAATCGTGATTTAAATTCAAAGGGAACAAGTGCATGTGTGCCTGTGTTCCATCGTTGGCTTTCATAAACAATTTAAACCTGATTTTCTTTGTATTTGCAGTGTTAACTAGAAGCTCAACAGCCACAGAGAGAAAGAGGCTTTTGTTATGCATTTGTCCTTGCTTATTGTGCATCACATCTGTGTACAAGTTCCCCCGTTTCAGACGTGCTCACTCAGTCAGCTCGTCCGTCTCTCTCCTGGAGCGCTCTCAAGCGTGGCGTGATTTATCTCGCTCGCTCACGCCTCTGTTAAAAGTGGAAGCCAAATAATTACTTAAGGTTAAACGGGCGCTTGATCAGCACATAAAGCTCTGGTATGTCCCTCCTCGCGTCACTCAATAATCCATTTGTATTTCTTTTTTGTTAAGTTTTGTCCTCTGCCAGACACTTGCTGTGCTGGCAGGAGAGATCACAGAGCCTCCACGTTTTCAAGCGCCGAAGATAAAAGTCGGTGACAGATGATGTATTGACTGCGAGCGCGGTGCTTCCTGCTAGGAGGACACATTGAGACGTGATTTGAAATCAACCATTTGTTGGATCCAGCATGGCTGCTTGGTGGAGAGAGGGAAACAAACGCACCTTTCTAAAGAGCCTCGTTGCAACTCTTTTTTTTTCGTCTCCATGGTGACAGAAATGTGTAATCAGCTCAGTTGTCCGTAGATGATGTCTTCACATCCGAGAGAGATGGAAAACCACAAACAAAGATAGCAGAACGCAGGACACCCACACCTGCCTACGCCTCCTTCACCCGTTTGCTCACACCTGAGCAATGCGTGAGCTTTGCGAGTCTGTTCCTCCACTGAGCGCTATTTCTCCAAGACTACACACTCAATTAAACCCTGAACTTACAGTAGTTAGCCTGTTTGGCTTCATGTCTCACAGGAGCAGATTACAGTGAACACTGTTTAGAAAGATATTTCCCACCTATTGTTTTATTTATTCTAACCATTTGAAGTCGGTATGAATTTCGAGGGCGTTGAGGGTACGAACATACTGCTGTGATCACAAGCTTTTCACATACTATTTCCCACTTATCTCTTCATTCTGTTACATCATGAAGAGCAGAGGTGTTAAAGCTCTCTGAAGCTGCGGCTGCCTGTCACCAGGGTCATTCCCAGTGAATTATTACATTAGATCCGAGCCCTGAACTCCTGAGGCCAGAATCCCCGGCCCCTCCTCTGCCTCCCCTCTCTGACCACAGAGAGGATTAGGGCTCAGTGTCCAAGACCCACCCGTGGCCACGCAGGACAATGGCTGGAAGCCTCTCTGCCGGGAGGGGAATTAGCTAAGGATGGATGGAAGGAGGAGAAGCAGAGAAAGCCCAACAGAAGATCAACACACAAGGGGTGGATGGAGAGAGCGTCATCGCGAATGGGAAGGAGAGAGACCACTCGAAATGTGGTGCCGAACCGAAGACTGCAGTGTGCGTATTTGAAAGTACTGTGATTGTGCTTTGTGTCTAGAATTGCTTCAATGAATATTTTAATCAATATTTTAAGGAATTTTACAATCAGGAACATTGTCACAAGTAAATCAGAATTGAGGTCTAGTGTCACTCAAGTCGTGCATTAAAATAGTGTAATGCTCGTCAGCAATCCGATCAGTGATTACTTGAGTATTTCTGTGCTGTGAAACAGTTCCTAGGAACTAATCCATCAGTAGAAATCACCTCAAAATAAGGAAATTTTGAGAGGAGCCCAAAAACTGTCGCCTGCCGTCCCCCTGAGCAGATCGTTCAGGCTAAGCTAATCTGGTACCAGCAGGCAGGTTGGCAGAACGAGGTTTAGTGCTGTCAGATGGCGAGACCAGGATGAGGAAGTAAAATCACAAAAAACAACTCCAGCAGCTTGGTAAGTTCTCAACACACAGAGAGGTGACTGGGAAAAGGGAAAGCAGGTGAGGAGGGGTGTGGGAGTCTGTTGACTGAAACTGTGAGGAAGTCTGTTGGGAACCTGAATGGAGGGACCAGGAGTGTTGAGACCAAAAACAGGAGTGATACAGAAAATGAGAATTCTACATAAGATTACTGTGGAAATACTTTTTAGCACAAATATTTTCACACACAACAGAACAAAGTTATAAAGTCTTGTTGAAGTCAAATCATTATCGTATATTCTCTCTGAGAATGGAACTAATGATGTTACAGATTTGATTTACACAGGTTTAGGTCTGACAAGCTTGAGCTAAACCTCCCCAGGGAAGCTGGCAGCCCCCACGAACCTGCATGGAAAGAAAAGAAAAGCACCCGGCAGGACTCCACCAGGTGGAGTTATGCCCGTAAGGGGGGCACTTTGTCGGCATGTGAGGCTGCAACAGACAGCCTGCCTGCGAGCTCAGTTCCAGTGCTGTAATATAGGGGAAATTCATCAGGTGGTGGTGGTGGTGGCAGTGGCTGGCCCAGTTATCCCCAAGATGGGGCTACGAGGTCGGCCTGTGAACTTTACCCTTGAAGCTGGCAGCCCCAGACACCCGCATGGTAAAAATAACACCAGGGCACAGCCTGATGGAATTATGCCCGAGACGAATCCACTTTGTCGGCCTGTGGAGCTGGGAGAGACCTCCGTAAGCTCACAGCACCATGTGGATTTCTGCCCGGAACCTGCCGGAGCTTCGAAGCAGGCACACTTTTCCATTTAAGAATACAGAGACGAGCGAGCTGGCCTCTTGGTCTGAAAGTGGTACTAAACGTAGCCCCTTGGTGCTCGGGACCTCCAGGGAGTGCTGTGCCAGCCTGCCAGGCCGCATAGGAAGCACGGCTTTGGCCTTCACACACCCACACTGCACCCTGGAAGTCTGGGTCTCTGCGGACTTTCATCATGTAATAATGTGATAATTTTACATGAAATAAGGCAACGTTTCACATATTTTTTATCATTACAGTGAAAATATGAAAGATGTAAAATATGCATGTTTAACCAATAGTTTAAAAAACTGATTTGTGTACAACCATCGACCAATATGCATACATTTCTCACATGTATGGACAAATGTTGTGGCGCAATTGACTGCTTTGTTTAGGCGAGCAGTATAAAAATCTGATGACTCCTCTGCATCTGAACTTGAGGGAACTTGAACATCTCTTGTGCTTTTGATTGGAGATGTTCCCCACAGCGGGTCTGATCTCCTTCCTGCACCGCTGCCAAGCAAGAAATTGAATGCCTTTATATTCGGTCTTCAGTAACAATGATGAGCTCCAGCTGATAAGCACCATTCACCTCTTATCTGGCTGATATACCACCTACTGACAGAAAGGTCTGCTGCGCTGTAAAATCAAAATATGATCAAAAAGAAGTTGTTTTTTTTCACCCAATCATACGAGTCTCACGAAGGGATTCTGGGTTTAGCTGTTAACACTGACCAAGGCCAATACTGGTGACTCAACCAGCACCTCTTTAACACCTCTCCTTGTGTTTTGAGGGCTCATTCTGTAGGACACAAAGTAGCAGCAACAAGCTGCCAGAGGTCAAGTGAAAGATAGAGAGTGAAGTGTGTCAGGACACACGAGTGAGAAGAGGAATTGTCTCCGTGTATAATCAGTACAGTTGTGTCAGGTACAATTACTGCCCTCACTGCCTCCGTCGGTCTGAGGTGTTTTAATTCCAGGCTTGTTAAAACTCCCCATTAAGTGGCTTTTAAAGGACACTATTGCCCATTTCCCTCTGCAGTATGAAAAAAGGGTGTTCATCTTTCAAATTTCAATCAGTCTGCAGACAGAAAAGCACAAACCATAAAACACTAAGGAATAAATGATTAGAACACTAGTTTCATTCTTCTTGTTTGTCCCCGTACTGTTTTTTCTGTTGTAATACTCAAATATGTTGTTAAAAACACTGATGAAAATGTGCGTTGTAGAACCTGTGGGTTTAACAGGTTGTGTAAAGTGATCCAAAGCTGCAGCAGCAGGAACAATGGTATCAAGCTACTTATCCACTTATTTTCATGACCTTATAATGTCACATATATCACTGTTATTTTGAGACTTTGTGCAATTTTTGTTACGATACCATCGTTAATTATCTTCTTTGTGTTGCACATAAAATATTTCATATCTCTGTTACTAATTTGACTGGAGCACTGAATTTGTCTCACCTTGAGTTAAAAACGCATGGAAGCTTCTCGTTGGCTACTGCAAACTGCATTTGACTCTGTTCTACTTAACCTTCTGATAAATGTAATTATGAATAAATTGTTTTACTGCCATCAGTGTTTACTTGGGTGCCTCGTAAAAAAAGAAAGCAGCAATGTACACAGTCAAATAGACTCAGGTAAGAATGCACAGCGAGATTAGAGGAAACGAGAGGCACAACGTGGCCGCGTATTCAACAATGAAGAGAATAAAATAATTACCAAGCATGTAATCAGAGTTCAAAGGATTACTCCAGACACAGTAATTTGGTATTGAAGTAGCATTTTGATCAAGGCAATAATTAAGCAATTACTTTGTGTTTGGAGGCATCATCATTATGGTCATGTGCCTCGTTTTGTTTTCTTCTATAGCCATCAGTCACACTTCTTCACGGCTTATCTGCAGGTCTCAACACAACATCCACCAAAGCAGTTGAGCTGGGAAGCCTGTAAGCCTCTATTTGTTTCGTAATTTCATGTCTGGCTGACCTTCCTTCTCTCGGGCGTCTTTCTGACTCACTTGTGGAGCCATCTCTGTGTGTGTACGCGTGTGCATTTGTGCTTATCGAATAATATTACTCATCAACTCAATATATAGCCATTTTTTTTCCACACACTTGCTTCAAATCTTTTTTTTTTCCTTCAGCTCCTGCAAACTAAAAAAAAACACATTCTCACACATTGCCCACATGTAAACAGACTCCTTTGCATCCACCATCCATAAAGGAGAGAGTTTTTTCTTCCTTCACCGAGTGTTCAAGGCGTCTGTGTTTGCAGTCAAAGTAAACTCGCTTCAAAGCTATTCATATCGACAAGGAAACAGGCTTTATCCACCTGTGTGGATAAACCGGGGGATCACATCAGCCGTCCTGCCTCGCTTGATTGAAAGCGTACAACAATGCAAAAAAAAAAAAAAACACGCTTTTTGTCCCAGCAGACTGAGCCGCGGCGACGCCTGCGGGTGAAATTAAGGAAGTCCTTCTCTCCACCTGGCAGGTTATTGCGTTTTCACACTGCGACATGAAGTGCCGCATCAAGCTCATTTCCATTTCAATTGCGTCTTCTTGCAGGAAAAAAAAAAGTTGTTTGGGGCTAAAAACACCAAAACCAGTGCCGTGAATTGAACACGCAGCCATTAAAGTCAATGTGCATTGGATATATTTAGTTATCCGTTATTCTCAAGCTCCTGTTGCTGTTCCTGTTGGTGTCCCAGGTTGCAGGCGCAGTGACACATACTAAACGGTGCGTCACACAGCCCCAAGTTGTGACTCAGTGAAGTGAGATACAGTATATCTGGAGAACACATGATGTAGGAATAAAAGTTGCAGTCAGGAAGTGTTTGGAACAGTGATTCAGCCTCTTGACCTCCCAGCAGGAAGACCACGGTTCAACTCCAGGGCGAGGTTTTTACCATGTAGAGTTTACATGTTCGGCCCGGGCCTGTCAGGATTTACACTCAGACTCCAGCCTAAAGAAAACCACAGGCAGCATTGTTGCGACTGGCTTGATGGATTGCCACAGTTGTGGGCAGTCGTTTGAGCCGCGTGCGCTGAGAGGTAGTCCACAGCCGTGACACTGAGTTGGATCAAGTTTGGATGGATGATTGGACTAAACTGGGATCAGACCTTCCCGAGATAACCACCTCGAAACTGCTTCGTCTTCTTTTCTGACCTCTGTCTTCGATTGACAGTGTTGCACTTACGCTCAATTGGCTGGTGATACAATGAAGCGCCCCTAACAGTATGAGTCACCTCCTGGGGCAGAGACTCCAATTTGAGGTGTGTGTGTGCGCATGTATGCGTGTGTGTGTGTGAATACATAGTGAGGGCAGGCCCACCTTCTGTTCGTTCTTGTTACTTCACTGTCAGGGGGCTTTTTAGCACCGTCTCAGTTTCACTCTCTGGCATTCAAGAAAAATTCAAACAACGCGACACCGTCCTGAAATGTGCCTTCGTCACTCCGTCCCTCCAGCACTCAAACACTCACACACACCTACTTTCGCGCGAACACACACGCCCGCACACCTGCCTCCTCCTCATCGGCATTAAACCTTGGCTTGCTTTCAGTCGCTGTTTATTTGAGTGGCAGGAATATTTTTTTTCTTTTTTTTTTCGATTTTGCTGTCAGAAACACTGACATATGAGTCACTCATTCCCCTCCCTGCCATGCCCTACCAAAGACAAACAGGAGCTTTTGTCTCTCGCTTCACATCAATTCAAGGCCTCCAGTCTTCACCAAATGTCTTTTTAATGAAAACTGCTTGGTCTCATCACTCAGCGAGTGTCTAATGGCTCCTGTATCGCTGCAGGTACCGAGGAACGGTGGGGAAGTCTGGCACAGGAAAGCTGATCCTGGGACCACGAGAAATAACACGCACACAACAACAAGTACCACGTTCAATTCCGCTCCACTGTGTATCTGGTGAATCCGGAAGCGCACACAATTAGTTTGGCTTCTTCTGCTCCCATGATGAAGAGGAACAGCGCAGGTTGTTAGAGCATGATATTTCGGAGTTCATTTAATCATCAGAGACTGTGCGGGGTGAACACAACAGGAGAAAAAAGAACAAAGCAGTTTTTAATAAAAATGAAAGAGCTAATGAGGACTAAAAATTGCAGAACAAAAACGAGCAGGTTCACCCTGAAGTTGATGAGTCAAATCGTCTGTCTAAGGATAGTTCGACACTTGAGGAGTGACCGGGGGGGGGGGGACTATCGAGTCGACACGGGAGTGTTCAGGTTCAAGCAGTCTGACCTATTCCACTGATGCATGTTTCTCATCGATCGACTGTGCTGAATGATGCTGCAGACGGCATAATTACACTCACTCTCTCCCCTTTCCTCACCCTTCACAATTCCTATGTCATCTTTCTTTTTTCCTTTACTCCTATCTTGCGTTCATTGTCTTCTCCCGGCTCACCTTCCCCTCCCCTCGCCTTGACTCCACTCCACTCTCAGAGTGAGGGATTTGCTTGCTGATCCTGATCCCACACACAAAAGGAGGGTGGATAATCAGCTTCCCCTCTCATCCGGCCCGAATCGGCCCCTCTTCAGAATTCCCACGCGATGGCCTGCCTTCTGAAACCGGACTGTTACCCATTATCCCTCATCTACTCAGCCACTCATCCCTAATCTTTGGCTCTCTTATTCCCTTTTTGTTATTTTTCTGCGCTTTTACATCGCCGCCCGAACAGCAACGGCACGATGGACAGTGCTCACTCTGAGAAAAGGTACCAAAACTCTGCAAGATTAAATGAAAGAAGCGTATTCTTCAGACATCCAAGAACAAATCAGCAATTGGCTATTTTGGTCTCAAACAGACCACTCAGCTGAAAGGTTGCCACCACTCGCTGGTGAACTGATTAAATCGAAAGATGTTTTTCTTCTTAGCAGATGTGGCATCATGGTAACATTTTCTTCACAAAGTTGAGTTGAAAATTAAAGGCTTATGTGAGGCTGCGTTTGACAGTGAATAAACTCTGGACGAGGTCCAAAACTGACGCTTTGCGGGGTGGTCCTGATCTGCAGGTCAGTTTCTATCA
>JAUESE010000061.1:6761471-6784659 GCA_032274725.1 Malacoctenus triangulatus
GAACGAAACAGGTCTGATCATGATGTTTTGGGGTAAAACCAAAATAAAGCAGAATCTTTCCAGAATAAAATGACTTTGTGTCACAGATTTGTCCAAATAAAACAGGAAGTCTGTCCTACATGATCCCACAGTTCTTGGTCGGACTTCTTGCCAACATGACAGTATTTTTCAAAAGTTTTAAGGAGGCGGCAAAGTGCATTTATGACATCGAATCAAATCACTAATATTCATAAGGGGGACGCAGAGTATCATTGGGTTCACTTGATTGCAAATGAAACAAACTTATGAGTCATTTAAGTGGCCTCCGAAGGGACTGGAAACGAGATAAAAACGTCAAAATATAGAATTACATCAAAGTTACAATGCACTATAAAAGATGTTAAAGGAAGGAGATGTTAAAAGTAAAGTAGAATATCAGTTAGAAATATGAGATTAATAAAGTTTTATGCAGACTGTGACTCCAATATTGCCGTTATTGCTGCAGTGCACAACACAAGGCGGCATTTACGTTACACACCACCATGAATCACGGACACAAAATATCACCTCTGTTATTAAAGAAAACTGTGAGCTAAAGTTCAGGGAGAAGCCTTCAAAATAAAAGCACGAGAGCGAGCTGAAAATGTGAGGGATATTTTGATGGACTTCCAAAACGCTCCTGACATCGTGATGTTGTCGGAATTAAAGTGGAACGATAACCGCAGTATCCTCGTGTCTTCCACAATAAAAGCTCGTGTCCACATGAGAGTGTTTGAGCCTCGGCTTGTAATTAGTGGCTAATTAGTTGTCACAACTCGTTTAGGACTCTTCGCCCACCATTTCACCAACCATTACGTGCTCTTCCTCTCTCGGCTGTCCGCGGCCCGGCTTCTGAACGCGACTGAAGTGGAGGGCTGGATTGATCCAGCTTGTTGCTCATTACCGCAGACGTGTGCCGGGTGATTAAACCGGGCCATCAGCGCTGCCGCATGCGTCTGGAAAAAAAAACCTTAAAAAAAATTCCTCCTATGAAAGTTGTCTGACTTCATATAATTTCTGCAGCGCCGCTCAGAGTCCCTGCAAACATACTCGTCCCGACAATCAAAGCTGTTGAAGCGCTCCCCTTCCCCAGAATTATTTTTTAATGCATTTATATTAATTCATTTTTTCTCCCATCTCATTCAATTATTCTCTGCTGGCCCCAGTGGCACTGCTGTGCAAATTAAAGGCAGTTTGCAAAAAAAAAGAGACGCAACAGCGACAGATCTTCATTAAAATAATAACGCATTGTTTATGCACCGGCTCACTCACATGCACACATGCTCTGTTTGGCTGCGACCGTCTTTGGCAACAATGGGAGTATTTGCAAGTGTAATGCCGCGCTGAACGCAGCGTGGTGACGAGCGGAGGGGGTCGGCGTGGTGGTTTGAGGAAAAGACTGATAAAAAAAAAAAAAACTGTTAAAAAAAAACGAGGGAGGAGGAGTCGAGTGCCGATTGGATAGCGCGGCTCGTCTTCTTTTTGGGGCCGTGCCATAAAAGCGACCGTTGGGACGCGCGGAGTCCACCCCTCCTCTGGGACGGGACGAGGATCGTTTTGCGGACGATTAGGCAAATTGCTCGCTAAAAATATGTGTGTTTAGGAACAAACAAAAAAAAGCGAAGACTAATGGAGTTGTTAGGGCACACTTTCCGATGGCAGGTTCCTATTAACGATCCTAAGAGTATTAAATGGACCTAAAGACAAATGCTGGAAAGATCGGGAGGGAAGGGGGGGTCACCCTGCTACCCTGACTTCCACATCTCTCTTGCCAGTATTTAGTTAATGTTGAGGTTAGCATTATTTAAAACAAAGTTCAAATGAGGTGCTCGGCTTGGCCTGAAGGCTGCTTCAGTGGGAGAACCACCTCATCCTTCACTGGCTGAGGGACGTCAGAGCGAGCGCCAGCCAATTCCCACCGAACGGGCATCACACTGAAAGGTCCAATAATGTCCACGAATATGGACAGGACGTTGGTTCTATTACTGATTTTACATTCTTCACGTTTGGAGTTTAGATTAGGACACTGGAGGTAAATGGTGGGGACAGAACAAATAAACACTAATGCAAAAAGGTGCAAGAATCAAACTGAAAGTCTTCACATTATATTTGTAATTTATGCTTTCGTGTCCTTGGGCTTTTACGTTCACGGTGTAAAATTATACAAATGTGTTGTAACTCTACTGATAAACACACAAATACTGAAAACAGAAAAAAGACAGCTACCGTCTCTGAAGCTCATTAAAACTCGTGTTTGTTGGGTTCCAAAATGTGAATAAGTCCAACAATCGAAGTGTGAGGAATCTGTTGTCATTGCTGAAGTGTTTTTCTCTCTTGTCACGGTAACTTTCACAGTCAAACAAAAGCATATTCTGTGACATTTCAGTTTCATTCGATCAAAGAAAAAAAAAATGGAGAAAGTTTGGAGCGACTTTGAATAATCCAAATAAATCCCACAGCACGAAAATAAACTCCGCGGCAACATTTAGAACAAAGTTTTGACACAAACCTTAAAGAGCAGTGAGCGCATTAATCATGTGGGGTCACCCAGTTTGCAGAGGTGACTCTCTGATGTCGGGCGCGCCCCCCCCCCCCAGAGACGCCGACGTCAGGAAATTGTCCGCGTCAGCAATTACGCAACTGGTAGGACAGTTCATTAGCATACATGGCCACGTCTATATTTGAGCGTCTTATTCTGAAATGAAATGGATTTGGAGCAGATAAAGAAAGCACTTTTAAGCAGGCACCCCGTAGCTTCAGTGTTTTTCCCTCGTCAGCCTGCGAGTCATGTTTGATGATACTTCAAACAAGCGCCGGTCGAAAATAAAACATCTCAAGCCCAGAGACGGTGCTTGGAAATAGTCCCTGTGATCACAGAAATCAAACAAAGGACATGCTCAAGGCTGAAGAACATGTAGCGGTAATCACTCAGCACTTTAAAAAGAAACGCTGACGACCACTGTGTTACCTTGGGCACCAGCTGGAGGGTTGAAATGTCTCCCCGTAAAAAGTCGGGCTGCAGCTGCATGAAAGAAAGACCTCAAACGATGCACTGTGAACCTCTGGAAGGAGCCACACAGTCATTTGAGCTAAGGGGAGCAATGAGGGACACATTTCCAAGCATAAGTTCACTTTATTTTGTTCCTGCAAGCCAGTCCTATTCTTGTGCTAAGCCGAGCTTAACGTATTTATTAATGCATACAAAGTAGGAATTCATCCCGACGAGCTAAAAGCTAAAAACCAAGATTATAGTCGAACTCACCGGAATAATAAAAATAGTTATTTATTCGCTCCTGAGGCTCGTCACTGCTGAAGGAAACGACCAGAGTTTCTGCCAGTTCTGGACTTCAAAGAAAGTCCGACTGAGTGAACGTACCTTCAATACCATAATAACCTGGCAACGCATTTTGCAAGGGGAATGCAGCAGGGACTCCCCGTTTGCCCCCAATTATTTTATACAAGTCCGCGTTGAATACAATAGCAGGGGAAGAGGAGTGGCTCCATTCAAAGGCCACCGTTTTGTGATCACCCCCCCCCCTCGCGTCTCTGAAGGCTCGTGTGCGTGAGGGCTATTCTGAGGGCCGGCCTCGGCATTATCCGGCGCATGAGCCCGGGGTAAGGTGGGGTAATGTTATAAAAATGTCATGCAGTATTAATGGATGCGGGCTGCAGGATTTGTTATGTCTGAGGTGGCTGCAGACGGTAAGTCAAAAAGGCAGGAGGGTGCGCGCGGGCGCTCGGCGAGGAGAAATCTGTTTCACCGAAGAGTTCAGACACCACAGAGAGAGAGAGAGAGAGAGAGAGAGAGAGAGAGAGAGAGAGAGAGAGAGAGAGCGAGAGAGCTCACAGAGACGCTGCAGCAGACACAGACGCACGCAGAACATGCAAATAACACATCAACGCGCAGATGCCGACATGCACGCCGTTCACCTCGTCCAGTTTTCCCGGACGCGAGAGCTTGATGCTCCGAGTCAGTCGTCCAGCCGTCACAATTTGGAGCTTGTCAAACTCACTCAAGTCACTCGGCTGCCCACTTTTCCCTGCCTCGACACATCAACTCCGGAGAGCAAATGCGAACTCGCATATATTCGACCAGCTGACAGGCGCCACAATAAAGAAATAATCAGCGTTGTTCAGTTCTCTTGTCACAATGTGTTGGCTGATTGGCGTACACAAACACTCAAACACAGCAGAGACGGAACCGTCGACACACTAATCCGTGAGAAATGCAGTCCTGATGAGTTCCCTCGGTTTGGGTGAGGCCGTATCTATAGGCACGCTTCCACACCGTGGCATTTTGACCAGCAGCCTGCCAGAACCAGTCCGTCCACAGAGGAGGGGGCAGGGACAAGGGGGGCGGGGGGGCGAGGGGGCAGGGGGGTGGGGGTGGTTGAGCCAGCAGAAAGTGCTCGGAGGCAGCGTTTCTCCTCTGGGGACGAAATCTGCTCAACGTCCTGGAAGGCTGCACAACTTCAAGGACGAGCCCTTCGTCTGAGCACAATGAGAGCGCCGGTCTGCTCCTGTCAGCCCGACTTCCAACACTGTTGTCGGACAAATCCTGCGACCCAAAATTAGAGAGCCTCCCGTCGGGCAGAGGAGGCGGTGATAAGCAGTTATCAGAAAATAGACTCGAATTAGTGCTTTTCTTTTTTTTTTTTTCTTCTTTTTTTTCCAGTTGCAGGAGCTGCTAATCGTGGATGTGGGAAGGCAGCAGTGTTTTTCAGGGTCTCACCCGACTCTGATGAGGTGAAGCATTTTTCTATTCATTATAAAAACACAATCACATCGACAGACACGTATTTTTATTTCCCCTTGTTGCGAGTTCAATCGTCAGAGAGGCTTCAGGGTTAATTTAAAAGAAATTGCTGAAGATGGAGGCTTGTCAGACAGCATGTTGATTGCTACTGCTAAATAGATTCTTATTCTAGATACTTTCTTTTATTGGACGTGAATTCAGATCATTAGATGTAAAAGTTGTATATCGACACAAAAGGGGGGGCAGGGATTAGCGCTACTCAGAAACCATTAAAATGCGTTTTTTTTCAACTTGTCTTTTATCCTCCACAAGATTGCAAAGCGTCTGAACTGTCAGAAGTCAGTAAATCAATTTCAAAACTCTTTTCTTCCTCTGTAAAAATCAAACCTGATTAAATATCCTCATATCAAACTGTGGATTGATTTCAAAAGCAAAAATAAGTTCTGATAAAAACAGGGGAAAAAAAGTTGCTTTTGACTGTTTAAATAAAAAAAAAAATTGTCAAACACCCCCCCCTCCTCCCCCTCCTCCCCTGCAGCAGGCTTCTTTCTTCCTCCTCAGCCCTCGTTGGTGCAGATCATTCGTGCTGAGTACAGATATTTGGGCTTGTTTGTTATGGTTGAAGTGTATCACTCACTGAGGCTCGGCTGAGCTGCATTGCATGAATTAATGATGACTGGAAGAAGGGATGGGATGAAGGGAGAGAGAGAGAGAGAGGGAGAGAGGGAGAGAGAAGGAGAGGGGAGGGCGGAGAGGGCAGAGAGCTGCAGAGCGTCGAACAGAGACGGACGAGAAGAGAGAAACGGGAGTCAGAGATTAGTGGGAAACATTAGAAAGGGATCATTTGCAGGGGCGAAATGAGAAAAAAGGGAAGAGAGAGAGAGAGAGAGAGAGAGAGAGAGAGAGAAGATGAAGAAATAAAGGAACAGAGGATAGTTAGGAAGAGCGAGAGAGAGAGGGGGGGGCTTTCAGATTAGACGCATGGTCTTGTCTTCCTTGTTTTGTGGCGGAATAATCATGGAGCTCATTTGATTACAAGTGTCTCATTGAAAAACATGGGTTTTCATAAGTGTGCAGCCAAACGCCTCAATCACGACGGCGTGGCCCGCGGTCGCCGCCGCGCTCGTAATGAGAGCGAGAGCGTTCACGTCTGGGTGGCTTCGCCCTCGCCTCGCCTCGCGTCACTTCCAGGAAACCAACCGGACTTCTCATTTTCGCGAGGCAGGGACGACTCCAGCGGCAGTAATGTCGGCTCGCCAGCTGTCGCACACACACACCCCCCCCACACCCGGTCTAGACCGGCGATCTCCAACCACAGGATTTCACTGGCTGCCATGTTTTGGACGTCTCGCCACGCTGACAGATTTGAGCGAACGGCTGTTATCAGGCTCCTGCAGAGCTTGACGATGACTCATTTGTTTGTATTAGAAGTGCTGGTGCATGAAGACATCTATAACACGCAGGCCAGTGGATTAGGAAGGGGGGATAAAAAAACTACAACAGTGGCGCCATCTTTTTTATAATTACGACGTGTGATTACGGCTAGAGCGGGCCAGAAGAGTGTTTGGTTGCTTTGATCGGTTGCACAAATGAAAACAAACAGGTTTTTAAAGTCTTGACGAGAACGGACAGGCTGACAATACGCCCTGGACGAGGCCGCTCGTCCATCCCACGGCAAACACAGAGAGAGAGACGCATGATTTCAGACAAACATCCACACCAAAGGCAGCTCAGACTGCCTGGAGGAAACCCTCACAACACGCAAACTCTCCACACAAGCCACAATCGAGCATGCAAGCCAACATGTAAGGAACACCCCCTCACCTTAGTTGAGGTTTTCGAAACAAAAGCCTCCAATTTAGCATGATGCCGATGATGTTTTCCTTGTGAGGTGACGGAAGAAACGAGCCCAAGTGTAACACTGATCCAGACGAACAGGAGTTGCAAACTGTTACGTCCCCTGAAACCGATGATGAAGAGCTGATGAAACCTGTCACATTAGCTGACAAACTCCCAGGAAACAAACCTTTTTGCATCACTGTTTAAACACATTTCAAGCTTCTGGTTACACTGGAGAGTTTTAACACGGATGGTCGAGGTGATGTGTAGTTTTTCTGAATGTTTCCAAAGCATCTTCCCGTGTTTCCTCCAATGACATCACTGATATGATGCTACCTTGAGCACAGGGTCCAAATGAGACCTGTCCAATGAAACGTGTCCCACTAATATGACACAACCAACAGAAGACAAACATTTGTCTTGAACCACGGTGTCTGATTTCTGAGGAACAACTTCAAAATTCTTAATCTCGAGACTTTCGTTGCCGACAGAAAGCGACTATAATCTCGTCCTGTGTCGTCACCGTGACGACGCCTGTGGGTAAAAAACACCGGCCTCCAGATTGAACACGATCCTTCTCTTCAAGCAATACTGCCAGTCTCAATAATTTTGAGCAATTTCCTAGTCTAGCATGAGTGAACGTCTTTTCACTTCAGAAAACTTCTTGTTCGACATGAATCAGACTTCCTGGATTCAGCAGGATCGAATTGCATGCTGTGAGTGACGTTAGCATCCCTGGTATCATTATTCACCGTTGCCCAGCAGGCTGACGCAACGGACGAGGAGTACATTTTTCATCTGTTACCTTAAATTCAGGTCGAGCACCGACTTCAAAATGTAAAGATGTATTTATTCATTCTTGTTTTTTTGGCAATCTCTGGAACAACTGGTGAAAAAAGACTCCTTTCGGGGGAGGGACACTTTTCTGTGATTTCACTTGAAAATCTGGAGTTGACGTGACATTTCCTGAACGGTGTTGAGCGTAAATGTTGTAAAGCTATTAACAGGTTGAGCACTTGGGCTAAAGGTCACTTGTGTTGGTGTTTGCTGCAGAGGATTCAGGTCCAGGATCAAATCAAAGAATATGTAAGCAGTTACATTTCACACCATTTCTCAATTTAACTCCATCATTTTAAAGAAACTTTTTTCCACACTCACTCTGATTCAGTATCTTTGTATCTTTGACACGACTTGATAAAAACCAGATTCAGCTTGACAACTGTTTCCAATTCACATGTCTAATCTGTTCAAGTTTTTGCCAGTCAGATCCTCTCTCTGCTGCGGTGGTGCGTCATTATCTGCTTCAGACCTGTTTGCCTTGATGCCCCCCCAAAACAAATCGACCAATCATCCAAACGGCAACGCGTGCGTCAGCCCCTCCCGATCCCTCTCTTCATGCATTTTCGCGCCCAAGTTGATGTGAGCATTTCTGTGCAGATTGCCAGGAGGCCTGGCCTTTCCCACTAATCATTGCAGCAGGGATCTATTACCTCAAAGCCTGCTGGGTAAAAAAAGAGAAAAAAAAAAAAAAACGTTGCTCCGAAAGACACTCCGCTCATCCGCCGGCATATTTTACGCTCCCCTCTCGAGATGTCTCATAAGATGAAAATGAAATATGAGAGTAATCAATATGAAAGTGTGTTTTTTTTTTCTCCTCTCGTCTCATGAAGAGTAATTACCAAAGGCACATCTAGAGAATAGTGGGATTTTTTTATGGCTGGGGAAACATGCTGCAGTCAGTAACGTCTCTATTCGCCGTCAAACTCACCTGTGAAATGGTTGGGGTTTTTTTAATATAGCCTGAGAGTGCGGCAAACTGAACAATGCCGGGACGTTGTCACGATCCAGCTCGATGCAAAAAACGGTCACTCTGTGAAACAGGTGGGGGGGTTTTCTCCCCCTCTAACCTCTTGTTGATGAGAAGATTCGACAGAATTCGTCAAGATTAGTGTCCGAATCTCGCAAACGGTGGCTAACAGCCAGAAATAAATCCTAGATGAAGAATCCAGTAAAAGGAGGAAAGGACCCGACTTTGATCACGCTGCTTTCTTCGGGGGGATTTGAACCGTTTCCTTTTGTGCGTGTTCAACTGGGGGAGGTTTTTGTTTTATTTCGAAGAATTTTTAAGGCCACCCATCGTCATCCACTTCCAAAATACCACTGGATATGTACAAAGCACACAACAATAAAGCCTGGTGTCTCTGAACTTGTGAAATGCCGTGACTTTTCTGCGGCGGAGCCTCGCCGTTACGGTCACCACGTTTCACCGCCGCACTGCAGCTTTACCCCGAAAAAAAAAAAAAAAAAAAAACATCGTCTCGCGGATCTCCGGCAACTCGCGGGGCCGTCTTTCATCCGGCTGTCTGGCGTCCGCGCGGGCAATCCTTTTAAAACCGCGTGCCGACCAGAACCACGTACGCCCATCGGAGCCGGGCTGATTAAACGCCGCGTGTCTGGTGTTTGTGCGCTAATGTGTGTGTCCATGTTCGCCGTGTATCCCTCATCCTGAACATTAAATCCTTCCTCTCATCCATCCCTCTCTTTTCACCCCCCCTCTGTTCACTCTCTCTCCGGCATGTAAGAAGGGAACGTCATGAGCAATGTCGGAGTCACGGAGAAATGCTTACCATTTGCAAAGTAATGAAGAGAAAGACAATAAGTGGGAGAACAAGCAGAGCTGTGGTGAAAACACACAAGGCTCCGGGCGATGTTCGAAGCCCTCTGCATAATTTGAAGTGACGGAGCAACACTGGAATTATGGATATTTGATCATGGCTACAGATGTAATATGCAAGTATACAAATACTCGCAGGCATACCATGTACGCACACACTTTCCACCGCTCACTTCAACAACTGCGATTTTACCAGAAATTCTATTTCCAGCACTTTGTTTATTCAACACCAACAAACTTAAAAAAAAGAAAATGAAATATAAAAATGGGAGGGGGGGAGGGGGGTCTCGAGACAGATTTTTGGAAACATTTTGATCCACATTTTTGTGTAGTGTCAGCAGTATTCCATCTCGCTCTAATCAAAATATGTCAAATCCTAACTCGCCTCGAAATCTGGAGTCGCATTCTTCCAGCGAGAAAAATAGAAACACAGGAGAGAAAAAAAAAAAAAAAGTATCTAGTGACATTTTCCTCTGTGAGCCGTCAAGCCTTTGTCAGGGCAGAAACAACCTGGTTGTGGAGCAGTCGCAGGCACATTTTCCCTCCCCCCCGTCTCCAGCACCAGGAAAAGAAGCTGAAAAACAAAACTCGATGTGGTCGCTGGTGTCAAATCAGAAACCGGGAGGTAATGCTGGCCATATGTCTTCATTACACGGACCCAGAAAGAGAGAGAGGAAAAAAAAAAGAGAAAAGTTTGAATAAAAATCACTCCTTTTTCTGTTTTGTACTCTGCAGCGGAGCACCTTATTATAACTCACACCCAACTCATCATAAGGTCGTCCAATTCAACCCTAATTCTCTGCTCCTGCCCGGCGAGTCAGGGCAGAGTAAGATATATAAGGAATGGAGTCGATGCCAAGGGTGTTGTTTTGACAGTGTGAGGAAACAGGTGAGAACAAGGCGGGAGGGGGGGGGGGGGGTTGGGGCTCCTGACATCGGATGATAAATGTATGGCAGGGGTGGAAATGACTTCCGCCTGATTTGATATGGAACGCTCTGCCTGTCCCTCTTAATCTCACAGACCCGGTAACATATTCATTGGTACTGTCAGACACACTGCGTTATAGGCTAAAGGTGGGGCTGCCGTGCCACATGCTCTTATCTGGAGAGAGCCATGTGCAACTTTTGGCATTCCCATACAGCACTCACAAAGCAGCAGCATATAGGGGTCCTCATACAGGGGGGAGAGGGGGGGGGTTAATTCATGCAGGAATCAGGGGGAATATTTAGACTCGAGCCGTCGTCGTGTTCTTGTACTCGAACACTCAGACGGATGCAAACTTCAGCTTTACAGTAAACAGAGCGGCTGAACCGAGGCTGGGAATGAAAAGCCATCATGTGCAAATGTTGTGGCAGGAGAGTAATGGTGGGAAATGAAGAGTAGTACACAACAGCACACATAAATATATAATGCAACCCTGAGAAAGAAAAACATGCGGGAGAAAAGCACAAATTAGCAAAGTCTTACATTGTGTGCATGTAAAAACTCTTGGAGTCGAGTCTCAGCTGCTGAGAGGTGACGTTTAGAATCTATTTGACAAGTTTAAAGTCGGCAAAGCCTCAGGGACCCCTCCCCCTGAAGGAGGTCCAGGACCACTACGCCACAGGAGTCCAAAATACTGCTGTGGGTGGTGCCATTCACACTCTGTTTTGGTGTGCAGTGAGCAGACTTTGGAGGTTAAAAGAAAAGCTACAGGCCCCATTTTAAACGGTCGAGAAGTCACAGCTTTAAGTCGAAGGCGCAACTGGACTGTTTAAGCTGCACTGATGTGGAAGAGAAGGTGGTTTTTTTTTTCTCCCAACCAGCTCTCTCTTTATTTTTTGGAGCAAAAAACATCTCGGTGTCGTCTAAATACTGAGAAACTATCACAAACAGTCAGTCCTCAGAGAAATATACACAGCCCATATTCATCACAGCCTACTTGGACCTGCGACGTCGCCGCCCGACCTTCAGTGTGAGAGCGAACGCAGCCGAGAACGCACACAGCAGTCACCGGCGTCTGGCCCAGGTGTGCAGCAGTCAGGAAAACAGGCTGCCGCTCCCCAGAAAGAAAAAAAAAACAGGGATCTTTGATAGCAATGTGCCTGTAAGCTACACACACAAAACAGCCTTTTTTCTTCGCCGTGCTCCAGAGACACGCTGAAGAAAAGGAGATGTAAAAACTATACCGAGATCGTTTTTCCTTTCTCTTTTTTTTTTTGCTTGCGGTACTTGAAAACCACAAAAATATCCTCTGATGTGTATCAAGCAAGCAGAACAACAGGAAAAGCGTGACATGCGGGGAACTTTACAGCTAATCAAACTATGTTGGTATAAAAATAGAGGCATGAAGATAGAGACTGTCAGCCACAGCGTCTATATTTTTATACCTGCGTCTGCGACTGTATAATTTCCGTACACACACACACACACACAAACACCGGTTTCCTGCCTCTGCACAGCGAGTGCAGGGAAAGCAGCCGCCAGTGATACAGAGGGGCTGCAGAGGCCCCAGCTGACCCCGGCACCGCCACGCCATGAATCTTTTATCACATCACCTCCGCAATTCATTCTCTCTCTCGGTCTCTCTCTCTCTCTCTGCCCCTCCCAGGCCGTCTTCCCTTGCTCCTCTTCATCATCATCACAAAAAAAAAGGAGCGCTACCCAGATAAATAGCCTGACATCTTTGACCACAATTCAACATTATTAAGATTCCACCACCAATATGAGGGTTTTTTTCGTTTCGTTTGCGGAGAGGCATCAACCTCTGTCAGCTCCTTTAATACGTCTCATTTAAATCCCGGTCAGACGCAGCGAGCCTGTTGCTTCAAAAGGTAAATAATAGATTTCAGCTGAAATGTTCGACCAAAAAAAAACCAAAAAAAAAAACCTGTTCGCTCATCCAAATCAAGCGCTGAAGCTGCTTTACTTTGACTGGCAGTGTTTGCAAAAGTTCAGCGCACGCCAAAGTCGTGCACGCGTTCTGTTCGGGGGAGACGTTCGTGGCATCTTTCATGAGAGCAGACGTTAATAAAAACGTGCCTGTTTCAAACATCTACTCGTGTGAAATAGATGTGCTCCTTCCCGATTTCCTATCGACTCGCAGAGATGGTTACGGAGCGCGTGCAGATCGTCGGTGCGCACGGCGCCGCATGTGGACGCGGCGCTTTACGGCCCATCTTGGTGATGAAATCCAAATTTCTCTGGGTTTCTCTCCACTGTCTCTGGGACCGGATGGAGCGAGGAGGAAGGAAAAGAAAGATAGAGGAGAGAGAAGGGAAAAATGACAAGCGGGAGAAAGAGTCACCCTGAGCCCACGCACCAAGCTGCGTAAACACTCCGGCAACATCAACACGTCTCGCAGGCTGCTTTCAAATTCAAATGTCTCTCCTCTTAACCTGCAGTCGCTCCCCAACCTGCTGTCACTCCGTCCGCTGGCAGCGCGGGGAGAAGGTGTGCCGTTCAATTATCCCCCTCTTTACAGGACGAGTGCAGCGACCTTGGCCACCCCGGCTTAACTTTAAATGAATAACAGACGGCACTTTTATGTGAAACGTGAAACAGTGCGCCACATGACAGGCAATTACTCTTGGTGATGTCGGCCTGTCGAGGTGGGAGGGGGGGGGAAGGGGAGGAGGGTTTCACTCCTGCCGCCATTGTTGTTATGCGCGGCTCCTCCCGTCCGGCCGACTTTTGATGGACGTTTCTTTAGAGTTCAGGCCGAGCGTTGCTGGCAGTTCGTGGCTGCGGCTGGACAGGAACTCAATATGGGCCACAGCGAGTATGAATGAACCTGGGAGGGGAGAAACGGGAGGGAGGGAGGGAGGGAGGGAGGGGGGAGCGAACGCGACGGAGGATGAGGGGAGTGAGACGACAACAGCCTCAGAAGCGACACGGACGGGAGCGGCAGATCAGGAGGAAAAAAGAAGAAGAAAAAACACGCGCCGAGACTCGAATCATCTTTGTTTGGGGCTCGTTGTGAGATGGTTTATTCATGCCGGTGGCTTTTAATTTCTATTTACATGCATAACATGCGACTGCACAGTCGGCCGCCTCCGAGACTTCACAACCACCGGGATGGGCTCTTGAGTGACGGCGGGACACGGTGGACGCTTTTCAAAAGCGCTGCGTCATTTCGGGGGGGGTGGGGGGAGGAAGGAGAGTCCCGCCGCTTTTAAAAACTACAAACACCAGCCAGTATCTGGCGGAGGTGCGCAGCGTCCCCCCGTTTGAGTGTTTTTTTCCTCAACCTAACTGCATCTCATTTCCCCATCGCGCCTCAGATTGGTGCCTTTATAAAGAGGCGCGAGAATGTGAGAAGAAGAAAAAGGGAGGAGGACGGAAAAAAAAAAACACACGCAAGAGGAGATCTCCTCCCCTGGGCCTCAATTAAAACTTCCTTTAGCAAAGTGGCAGCTTTTTATCCCTTACTTTCCTGATGCCCCCCCTCCCTCCCGACACACACACCCACCCACCCACACCACCACATCTCCGAACAAACTGCGGGAAAGAGGTTTTGAAAGCAGCCTTTTAGACACCAAGACCAGAAGCGAGCGAGGAAGGAGCGAACCAAGATAGGCAAGAAGACGGAAAGAGCAAGAAAGCTATTAGTCACGCATTAGTCAGAAATGATGGAATAATTTCAAATGTTAAAAACTCCGTATCTGGTATTTGGAGTGATTATTATACCGTTTGCTCGAACCTTGGGGAGCGAGCGGACTGCTTATGAGAGACGACGACGGCGTGCGAACGGGGTGAAGTTTATAATGCCGAGGAACTGAGAGGCAGCTGAGAGAGGGTCTTTTAAGTTGAGCTACAATTGAGTGTTACGAATGTGCAATTACGGTGTCCGTCCTGCCGAGCACAGCGGCGGTGGTCGTTCAGACCGGAGCCGTCAGAGTATCAGACCCGTCGCTGCAGGATCGTCAAAAATATCAAAATGCCAACAGAAAAATCAAAAAAAAACAAGGATCTAATCTAACAAAGTCAGCGTTCACTTCATTTTCGGCGTGTTTGGTCTCATGTGGGAAGACGAATTACACTCCAAGACAAGTTTTTTTTGAAGGATTAAAAAGAGAAATGTGACGAGTACGTCGCAGGCTGTGGAGGCGTCCGACACCAGAGCGCCTCTGCCGAGCCTCTTCCCCTTCATCAAGTTGAAATGTTGACGTTCATACCACAAATAACTTACGTTTCTACTTCTAAAAAGGTAAAAGAACTTCACATTGGTGGAATGATGAGTTTATCGTTGGTCCTGACAGGAAGCACAAGCCCACATGTTTGTTTATTCGCTGAGCTGCAGGCTGAAACCGGAGTCTCAAGCCGATTGATTCACTGCAGGAACCGCGGCATCGGTCCGTAGTCTGTATTCGTGCCTGCGCGCTGATGCTTGCGGATCCGACACAGTTACACCTCGACGGCAGTCCGAGTTAAAAAAAAAAAAAAAAAAACGTCAACGTGTCTCTGCTGCTTTGAGGACGAGCGGCGCGATGATTAGTTATGCTCGTGGCGTCCGGACGGACGGATGTCTGTGGCTCGCTATCTGTGTGAGCCAACGGCTCAGCTTGTTGTTTCCGAGAACACAAAGTTTCCATCTGGAGCAGAGACCATCAGATTCAATTAACCGAGCACAAAGCCCACAACAGCACAAAAAAAAAAAAAACCCTCACCGCATTCAATAACACACAGAGAAATAAATAATATGATTCAATAAAAAACGAAGAAAAAAAAGAAGGAACGGCAGCTTTCAGATAGCAGAATTGGGCCCATGAGGCATTTTGATTAAAAATATCCACTGATTGCTTCCTATCTACCTTTTCATTTTGTGTGCAGCGCTGTAAAAAAAAAAAAATACCCCTGAAAGAACAGGGACACATTCGCAGTCACGCCGACGCCCGGCCACTGTTTTGCTCCTCTGAACTCGCCGGAATTGGCCGTAACTTTAATCAAGGAACACACAAATTGGGTTGAAAAAGTTAAACGTGTTGCGACGAGCCTTGTTTGTGGCTCGGTTATTAACTGCGCGCCAACGTGCATCTGTTGCAAAATAATTACGTTCTCGGGAAGCGCCCTCGCACAGCAGAGACAAAAATAGCCAAGTTTGAGAAGACGAGGAGATGAGGTTGGTTTTTTTTCCCCTTCGAGGAAGCTAAAATAAGTTCTCCTTCTCCCACTTTCCACGCCGACACCAAGATAATTTTAATCACAAATGTTAATGTTCAATATCTTGGCCAGGCAGGTGATATAGACGAGCCTGCTCGTTGGCTGGCTGGTTGCTTCCTCTGGCTTTGAGCGATATCATTTAAAATCTTCTTGACTGATTAAGATGAAATCAGGCAGAAGCTTGTTACTCTTGGCTGAATAATTCCCTTTCGCATGAGTCAGGATTAAACACCTGCAAACTGGACCTCAGGTTTAACACCGATATGACAGCCAGCATGTTCCAGAAATAGTCTTTGCGTCCTTGTCTTTGTGTGTGGTTTGTAGGATGAGTTGCAAATCTGTCTGGAGAGCATCAAGATGTTGATTTCCTCATTTGTTTCCCTTTTTCTCCCCCCTCATGTACACCCCGGTATAAAAGCGCAAAGAAAATTAAAAATATCGTGTTGAAAATCTAAAAGGGAAAGGTCACAGAGTTCAGAGGACGGTGACTCAGAACGACGCCCACCTGGAAACACTCCAGAGCGATTCAGCTGTCAGGCCTCCTTGCATCATCCTTTGTCTCCGGCGTCAACCGGACGCACTCGACACGCCCATCAATCAACGCAGGGAAAAGGTCAAGCGGGATGTAAATGAGCTTCCACAAGTAATATTCCACGATTAATGCCCGCGTACGCGGGAATCAATCACCGAGGAGATTCTCTCCCCCTCTGCGACGCCCCGACGCGTGGAAATCGAAGCCACCGTGAGGCGACGCCGGGGCAACAAAGAAGTTGGGACGCCGAAATTGCTCTATTTATCTGAACCCCCCTCCTGCAGCCGTGTGGCTTCCAACACGCCTGCCTGCAGCTCTGTGCAACATGTAAACACTCTATCAGCTGGAGAGCGACATATTAACGACATTGATCCACCGCTATTTCATTCCAGCACAGATAAGAGAGCCACCACTGCTCCATAGAAATGAAATCGGGGACTATATCTCACACTGGTACATGGCGCATTATGAAATATAGAGGCGCCCATGCAAACTGGTTAGTTGTGTGGCTACTGAGGTTTGTCGATGCACTTTGTGTGTGTGTGTGTGTGTGTTGCGGGGGATGTGACAGCAAGGATCAGATAGCAGTGAATGCATCCCAGACTGGATTTAGAGTCTGTCTGATATAAGGGTGAAGAGGGGAGATTGTCTCAGATATTTATTGACTGCAGCGCCCGGGCCAGCCGCAGCGGCGGCGGCAGCGTTGCCGCGAGCAGCAGAGGAAAACTTTTGTGCTGCGCTTCCCTCGATTCCACCTCGTATCGGATTGGACTCCTCTCGCGCAGCTCGATGAAGCCAAGATAGGGCTGCGCGCGCGAGCGACGCCCGGGCCGCCGCGCTCTCCCCTTCTCCTATTGAATTTTCCCTTTTGCAAATCATGTAATCATATTCGAAGCTTGAAGTGAACATTCTCCTCAAAAAGTCTGTCCCTCGCAGCCGCTGATTTGCAACCTGTCAGCGCGTAATTACTGTTGTCGGAGCCACACTCCGTCATGTCAACAGCCCCCCCCCCCGTTGCCGCACGTTTGGGGAAGGTTGCGTGGAGGGCGTCCGAGGACACCAGGCCTCTGAAGCCTGCCACTTCAGATCAGCCTTCGCTCGCTTTCGACTCGTCGGAGGGGAGGGGGGCGGAGTAAAGGGCTGCGACTGGAAGGGATCGGGAATTTAGCCGCGAAAGCCATAAAAGTGGGCGAGGGGAAGGAAGGTGGCGTGCGGAGAGAGGAAAAGAACATCGGCCATGCTGTTGGCGCTCTGCATGACTGAGCGCGCTGCATGCCGACGATACGCAAGCCTCCCCGAACGTGCGCTCGCCGAAGGATACGACACAGTTTGTCACCAGGAGTTTATGTCCTGAACAAGTCTTTGTCTGTGTTCAGACGGAGGCAAAAGGCCTCGACTGAGAGAGAGAGACAGAGAATGTGTGATTAGCAACGAGAGGCCGAGCTCTTGGCAGACCTTAACCGAGACCGTTTCCTGTCTTGCTGAAGAGAGAGAGAGAGAGAGAGAGAGAGAGAGAGAGAGAGAGAGAGAGAGAGAGAGAGAGAGAGAGAGAGAGAGAGAGAGCCTCAGGTGTCTGGCTGTGATTTGAAATAGCCATCTGACAGTGAACACTGCAGAACAGCGCTGCTTTATTCAGATGAGACATTGCATCACAATTTTTATCCCATACATATATGGATGCATACTAACAGGCCTGCAGGCATGCATTTCCTGATTCGCCTTCCCCACCACAGTTTATTTCCACATCCTGCTGTTTTGTTAGCTGGGAAAATTGCCTCCAAGTCTAAGCGTGGCCTGTTCTTATTACCATCAAGGTGGCGCAGCGCAAACACATCGGAAGACGCGTGCGCACACACACACACACACAGCGCGGTGCACTTGTGCATTTGCATGAAGACAAGTTCATCAGCATCTCAACCTCTCGTCACCCCCTGATTTCCTCCCCGGCCACTCCTATTACCTCCACCTGCAGGAAAGCTGTTATACATCTTGACAGAGGTGGGTGTTTGCCTCCGTGCCGCGCGGTAAACAGCCAGAATACTAAAGAGGGTCTATCCGATGCTTCTATACGGGCTGTGCTGCAGGAAGGGGGCCTGAATTATACATGCATCCGGAGATCACGGTGGATGTGTGCAAGGAGAGGAAGAGGCGGGGAAGGAAAACAAAGGTTGGAGATCCTCTGTGTGGAATCAGCTGTCAATTACGATGGCCTCCTATTCACCCACTCCTCTCACTGTCTCGGGCACTCTTTGTCAACTGCACTTGTTGAATTTGGATGTATTATTGTTTGCTCCCTCCCACCATCTCCATCGCTCGGTCCCTCTGATTGCAATCGCAGCTCCAGCCTTCCAGCATTAAGTATGCAAGCCCTGCTGCATGCTGCGCATTCACTATCAGCAATCAGCAAATGCCCGTCTCTCACCTTCTTTCTACAGACTGAGAGAAATCAAAGGAAAAGCTAGTTTTTCTTCTCTTTTTCTTCCCCCCCCCTCGAGCAACTCCGACAAACCTTCAACTTTCACGTGCGACATCACAGGTGGTCCGACATCGTCCAGGGCTCTGTTTTGCTAAAACCGGTTTGAAGTGTTTTGAAAAAAAACACGAACTTGCAACTAACAGTCGGCAATTAACACCAGGCGTCACGAAGCTGCTGGATTGTATCTCCACACGGCGCGCATGATTACAGAGGTGCAGAGCTGTGATGCTCGGTGGGATCAGAAGGTTCCTGTCTGAAGCTCTTAAGGAAGAGTAATGCACCCCGAGAGATTCTGGTGGTTTGCCGAGATTAAAGGCTTCTTCTTTTTTTTCTTCCTCCCCCCCCTCTTCTCTCCTCTCTACAGACGAATGCATGTTGTCTGTCACTTGATGAAAACATCAGCGCCTGTAGCTGACTTTTATCTTGAGAGCAGGTACACGTCACTAATGATCACAGCCGCGTACACCAGGAGAAGCCGGGGAGCTCTTAGAGATGCTTCAATCCGTCTCCGGCTCGCACCTCATACACAATAACATGGAGCTCGAACTGTGAATGCAACAGTCAAACCTGGATTCAAACAACTGCTTTTCCACAGTAGAACAGATAATTAGAGAAGTGCAGGGTTCGTTCTTGTGTTTTGCCATATTTATTCATTCATTTATTTTACAAATAATCCATTTGCCAACCATGCGTTTCTTAAAAAAGCAGCGATTCAACAAATTGCCAAACCAAGTTTTCAGCTTTCTTAAAGCCAATCAGTCAAATCACTCTCAGTAAAAAACACAATGTTCTTTTAAAGGGGCAGTACGTAAAGTTTAAGTGATACTACTTCAGTGCATTAGGTGGCAGTAGAGGATCAAGTTGATACTTAGCTTAACTTTGGGTGATTTTATCACAACTCTGGTGTTTTCCTACGTAGAGATAAGAGAAGCAGACCCTGTTCTTAATGATTAAATCTGTAATGTTTCTTATTGGACTTTAAGCAGATTTACAAAGCTGGACAGGCCAGAGCTCGCAGCTTCACTCGCATCCTCCATTCTATTTAATCAAAAATATTACATCCTGTTCCACAGCTGCAGACTGAGACCATGACAACGATGCACTGGATTGGTCGGCGGCAAATTAACCCTTTCACGCTTCCATTTGACAATCTGCGCCGACAACCTTTCATCTTTTAATGGAGCGGCTCTCACATTACATTTGAGCATCTTCCTCTAAAGCACGTCAGTGAGGCATGCAGCGAGCGAGCATAAACACCACTTTGATCTGCCCACAATAGAGGGGTAGCTCAGGGATAATGCTAAGATCTCCCCTCCGAGCCGCTCTCATCTACGTGCCGGGATATCACCGGTCGCTGTCGATGAGCAAAGCATTGTGCTTCGAGTCAATAGTGGAAAAAGGGCAGTGCTGAAAAGAAAGTCTCATTGAGTCAATGGCTTGACCATTACTGCAGGATTAGCATTACTTGAATTGCGGGACTCAATGGCGGGGCGACGCCGGGACCTCTCGCCGAGGAGACGCTCTTGTGATGCAAGGTTGTAAGTCAGCGGGAGGAGCGTCTGTTGTGTGCTGCAAAAGAATTGCTAATGCCTTTGTTTTGATTAGCAGCTTGACCCGTGAGATGGACTTGGCTCGTTCGTTGTCAGCCAGAGACTAGAGGGGAGTGTTGGCATTCAGACCAGATTCCTTGGCAGCCGTTTCACTCAGCTGGGATCAGCTGCCTGCCAGAATAGATTACACCGGGGATGCTGACGCCGTCTCCGAAGAGTGTTTTGACAGCTGACCCCAAAAAGGTGATCTCTCATGAAAACCCCGATGCATCATGGAGGCGCAGTCGTTTATTTTCTTTCTTTTTTTTTGATTTTCACATGGATTTGCGTTGGGGAGAATTGCACATGAATCAATTCATGGTGGGTGATGATTACTTGAGCCCACCTGGAAGGCAGGCGGAGAAGATGAGACACTGGATGTTGTGAGAGAGGAAGCTCGATGATGGTGGTTGAAAAAGAAGAAAATAGCGTGTTGTTTTTGCACTGGAGTGAATCACAGATATCACTAATGTCTGAAGCACCGACGGATCACCACAGCAGTGACCGACAGCACAACTCAGCTCACAACAGAGCGAGGACGGAAGAAGCAGAGACCTCGGCAGGAGACGTTGTCATGGCGCATCGTTGACGTGTTTATTCAGTGCTTTCTCAAAGTGTCACCCACAGAACAGAACAGTGGGAGGGGCTAAAAACTGTCAGCATCGATTTTGCCACCTCCACCATTCTGGCAGAGACGCTTCAGGACATGTCAATAACAATGTCCCCGTCTGGCAGCTCTGAAGGAGCCAAAGAGCACATCCTGGTTGACCTCGGGAAAGAGGTCAGTGAGGGACTTAGCGTAGCTTAAAGGGGTCCCGAAGAGACCAAATGTCCCAGCTCTGATCTTCTCAGCTGCCACATACTTTTTTGATGTTTTTTAAGAAAAAAACTGTTTTTAAGAACACCACCAAAAAACAATTAACCAATGAGGAAATAATGAATCTTTATTTCACCGATTGGATTCTTTCACAATCTCCCAGTTGCTGAAGTAAACGGTGTGCTGCGACAGCGCAGGACACTTGAGAGCCGAACCGAGAAAGAGACGCAACCCAGTTTAAAAACAGAGCAGCAGACACACCTGTCGACTGGAAGGTGTGATCCCGGACTGCTAATGAATAGACAGCTCAAACACAGCCAATTACTTGCAGTGCTTGTTAAAACAGCCACTTAACACATGCTGTGTCAGGATAGATTGGCCTTTCATGGCTGCTTTGGGGCTATTGATATGGTTGCTGACAAGTGCATTAAAAAAAAGGGGGAAAATGCTCCGGGCCGAAGCACGCCCGCCCCCCTCCCTTCCCCACTGTAGTTCTCTCATTCTCAAATAAATCAGGGTCAGTCCTCCAAACAGGAGCCGAAAAATTCCTCTGCTGTGGGTATTTTTGTGTCTTTTTGCAGTTTTATGAGAGCAGGAAGGCCAAAGATGCAGAAGGAGGAGGGGGGGGGGGGCAGCATGGAGGAGAGATGCAGCCTGAGAAAGAGAGGCAGACCAGGGAAGGAGAGACTGCCGGTGTGAGAGGGTGAAACCGAAGCAGCGCAGAGCTGCAAATCCACAGGAGGGCGGAGAGGGGGGGGGGACGACAGAGGGGGGTAATAAGCAAACAGGTAAACAGGTGGCGAGGAGAAGCAAAAAAAACTAAAAAGGCGGGATGGGACGTCCGCGGAGAGACGAGCCAGAGGGCGCAAACACACCCGGGGAGGGAGGAACACGCAGCCCACGGAGCGAGGACGGGCAGACTTGGCACGGCGAGAGGCAGCGCCGTGGAGAGATGCCTCATGGGAGGATGACACATATCTTATCCCCTCGAGAGGGCGGGAGAGGGGCCAGACAACCCCGCTGATTGACTGGCAGCGTCTCCGCCTGTCATTCACCATCTACTCACACTCATCAACACTGGCGAGGTTCCCGGGCGCCGGAGCCAAGGGCAGAGGAGCTCGCACAATGGAGGTTTACCCACACGAAAGCTGCTCCACGCCAAAAAAAAAGGAGAGTCTTTAAAATATGCAACTCCACATCCCCAGCTTTTCCCTACTAACCTCCCCCTCCCCTCCCTCCCTCCCCAGGAAGCATCCATGCTATTCTGGCAAGGCATCTGAGCGCTGTGTCAACCACTTCTGATGTAAACAAATAACATTAAAGTCGCTGCCATCTCGGCGAAGGTGTCGGAGAGAAATATGCTCGGCAGAGGGAAAAATAAAGAGAAACGCTGCCACGTGCCAAGTCAAGTTGCGGGCACAGTCAGAAACGCTTATTTCCCCTGTTTTGTCTGATTGAGGTGGGGCTGAGTCACAAAGAAGTTGAACAAGCTCCACGCCCCCCCCCCACCCCCCCACCCCTTTCTCTCTTTGTTTCTCTGATGTGTGTGTGGTTATTAACTACTGCGTGGCCTCTGCTGCTGAGTCCAAACATCCTGGATACAGTGGCAGAGTGACTCACCAGATTGGCGCTGTCCAAGGTGCTGCCAGAGAGAATACATCACCCCCCCCCCACACACACACACACACACACATACACACACTCCCCATCCTCACCCCCCTTTCTCAACACTGCGGCCCAACGCTGCCATGAGAAAAAAGACGGTGTGTTTACACTGCCCTCTGTTGGTGTTTGCGTGAACTGCGGTACGGTTCATACGGGTCTTTAACGCCATCTGGTGGAGGAACGACAGAAGGCAGCCTCCTGTTAATTGAGCCAAAGCTCAGAAGATCCTAACCTTGGGTTTTTTTTACAGTGAAGAAAAACAAATAAACTTTGCTGTAGGCACACACATTCAGTTATTGTTTTACTTGTAAAAGTTCTGGGGCTTTATCACCTGAAGCAAAAAAAAAAAAGTAGAGAAAAGATAAGATTCGGTGTAGAGGTTTGACTGAAAGTCCGGTTATGAAAAATTATTGAAAATGGATTTCAGATCTGACATTTTCATCGCTCCAGCAAAACAACAAACCAAATTGTACTGAACTCAATTTCTTCAACGTCCTCCTGTATCCTGATGACATGAGTGTTGCTGACTAGAAACTGACAATAGATTTAGGAGAGTGTGTGTGTGTGTGCGTGTGCGTGTGTGTGATTGACCTGTGACCTTTCCAGAGTGTGTCCTGCCTTTCCCCTACTGTTGTCTGGATTGGCTCAGCATCACATTGTCTATAATTGGGATGAGGGTC
>JAUESE010000061.1:6791680-6802211 GCA_032274725.1 Malacoctenus triangulatus
TGTGACTCATTTCTCAGTACCACGGTGTCCTGTGCCTTCCACGTGGTGCTGAGTCACCCTCTGCTGGGGAACGGACATGCAGGCCAGCTTCTGACTGACAAGTCCCTCACGCGCACACGCGGGCGCGCGCCCGCACACGCAGCTCGGTGTTCACCGTGGAGTGCAGGTGCTGACTCTGGAAACTGGCAGGAAATTAGATTCCACTCATTAAAAAGGTGAATCAAAGAATGAGGGACCTCTTAGACGGTTTATTACCAGTATTGTTAAAAAGTCACCGCCCCTCTACTGTGAACCCATTTGTCAAAAATGGGGGATTTGACAAAAATACATAATGAATCAAAGTACTACTTTGGCTATATGGATTTATCCCCCACAAGATGTACCTAGTCATACTGAAGTAATTTACTGTAATTTACTTTTTAGTTTCACAATCGTATATCACAACGTGCAGTTTGAGCTTTGAGTTTATTTTTTAAAAGGAAAAAACTATGGTTCATATCTGTATGTGTCATCTTATTGTCAGTGTAACTGCTGTATAGCTACTTTGAGTCAAGTACTTGACTAAATGAGGTGCAAACAAAGAAAAACAGAGGCCCGAGCATGCTTTTTATTTCCATTTATTTACTTTAAAGAACCAATACGAATTGGGGATGTTTTCAAAATGGGTACAATGATAAAAAACTGACCATTTCCATTCTTCTCCAACTTGTCTTTCAGATTGGATCGTAGGCTCGGCGCGCGGGTCTAAAATGAGCACGCAGCGAGAAGTCCTACTGTAGTAGCCCCGTCACGGAGAAGTGGGTGAAAGCAGGAGAAGTACCTGTTGTAGCAGTCGGCTTTCTTTCTTCGGTGTTTATTTTCCTGTATGGCTGCTTGATTGAATGTAGCATGTGTTTGTACGTGTGTGTGTTTGTGTGTGTGTGTGTGTGAGAGATGCTCAGCAGGGTTTGGTAGGCTTAAATGAGGTGGACTGATTATTGCACTCCAACAAGAAAAAAAGGTAAGAGAAAAAAAAAAAAAAAAAAAGACGACATGGCTCTCAAAGGATATCAACAAAAGATTGGATAACAAAGTGTCCTTGCCCCTGCCAAACTCTAAACTGTCACACATATATCTCGTGAATAAATATTGTCGACATATTCAACTCGGTGAACTCCGAAACTGAAAGTGACAAAGCGAGTGAAGGGTAGAGGGAGGGGGAGGAAGAGGAGGAGGGGGGGGGGGGGGTTACTGCATTTTCAGGTGAACCTTTGAGTTTTGTGCAAAAAAGACAGACAGACAATGTTGTGTTCAAAGTTTAAAAATGGTTGCTTTAAAAAGGTACATTATCTTGGCCTAATCGTAATTTCATTCGTGGAAATAAAAACTGGAATATAACAAATTCATTTCTTATCACCATGTTTGTGTAAAAATAAAAATTCACAAAAAAAAAATGTAGATTGTTATCCCATGATTACAACTGAAAAAACAACCAAAAACAAACAAAAAAAAAAAAGAAAAGAAAAGAAAGGGAAAACAAACAGGATGGACTCAAGTTGATAAATTCTGGCCCGTGGTTGAACAGTGTAACCGGGAGGCGGGCCGATATCTGTGTGCTTTGTACTTCCATTCATTGGTTCGGCTGGTGGATCCCCAGATCTGGATTCATTCATTTGATCACTCGCTTGCTCTCTGATCAATAAACCATGACTCAGTGTTAACAAATCATCACAATAATTACTGATAGCACTCTCTTCATTTTTTTTTTGTGTCGACTCTCCTCTGGCGGGGAGACTCCCCCCACTGGATGCGAGTAAGAAAGATGCACCGACAGGCAGCCTACTGCACACAGCAGTTGTGGCCGTTGGTATCCTTGAACCGCAGGCGCATCTTGGGTCTGTATTTCTCGAGGTAAAAAAGCTGTTTGGAGTTGAAGGCTCCACGTCTATTCCTGTGAGGAGGCAGAAGAAACCACAGCGAGGCACAAAAGTTGAATTAATGCGATGTACATCGAATGACGTTTAATCTGAAATAAACTGTGTGAATCTTTTGACGTCTTTTGGCAGAGGAAAGTGTTTGGTAACACTTCCATTCGTGCCGTCTAAATACAGTTTTATTGGTGGAAAACAAAGATCTGGCCAAGGTTTGTTAGAGAGAAAATTGAAATCTAATAAAACAAAGCACAAATTATGTCTCGTATTTTTTCCCACACTCTATTAGATTTTTCCATTTGTAATTATTGAAGACGAGAAATCGAACATTTGCCCTTTAAGCTCCAGATAATCTAAAAAAAAAATAAAAAACTATACAATTTTGAAGCTATGACACTTGAATTACAGGTGAGCTTGAAATTAAAAAATATGTATATATATATATAGTGTCTGAAGTCCTAGAAGTTTTAACAACCTTTTTCCACAGCATTATAAAGCAGCACTGTGGCCATAAAGCCTCCGAAATCTTTGAGGAAAGAATAAAGTTTTTTTGTAGTGGCTGGATTAAAACATCTTAAATTTTTGTGATGAAAAAAAAAAATAAAGGTGGAATCAAAAATCTCAAGCAACACCTGTTTGTTCCACAGTCGCTTTGAAGAAAAGAAACAGGTATGACTTCAAAAAAACACATTCTGAATGTAATAAACAAAAAACAAATACACTGTTTGAACTTAATTGTATTGCAATGTGAATGTAGGTTCATGGAGTACTTACTGCCTTATGAACTGCACAGCATCCTCATACTTCATCCCACACTCAATGAGGGCTAAGGCCACCAAGACCGGAGCTCTGAGCGCACAAATCCAACCAGTCCGTCCAGGAGGAGAGCGAGAGGCACCAGAGGAGGAGAGAAAGACACGAGAGAATGAGAACCTGAGATTAGACGCCAAACTTCACATGGCTCCATCGTAGTATGGCGGCGGAGGAGCAGGGGGGAGGAGGGGGAGGAGGAGGGAGGATGCTTCAACCTGGGAACCGGGCCTGGGAAATCATCAGGGGTGCACAAGTTCACTGTTGCCCTGCTGGGGCACAGCGATCACACCCGGAGGCTCGCACACATAAACACAGCACTGTGATAAGTTACAGTAAGGCAGCCTTCTCCTTTCTCACCAGAGGAGATAGAGTGAGAAAAGATAAACAGTCGGTGGATCCCTCTGCAGGTCGACGCACCGTGCTGACGGAGCGCTTCCCTCTGCAGCTACTCTCTTTCTCTCTCACTCGTACAAAACTCTGAGCAAAGTACGTGAAAACAGCAAGACTGGGAGAAACAAAACAGTCACAAACAGTGAAGGGTAGTATTAAAGAAAAGAGAGACGGGAACAACACGGCACGGAGCCACTGCTGCCGCCTACGCCGAGGGCCTGCTTGCTTAGCCTGCGTGAAGGAGATCAGAATGAGGGGCTCCAGAGAGCCCAGATGATTGCAGAGAGCGTGGCGCAGAAGAAGAGACGGATTCAGCGAATGCCAATCTGACCAATACTGGGGAATTATACAACCTCTGGAATGCCACAGCAATGCGAAACGCTCGCAGCCATCGAGAAAAACGACTGGCCGACTGAGCACTTGTGGTCAGGAGAGACATTTTCACACTCGTTTGCCCATGTCATGCGCTTCTGCCTTCTTTCTTCTTGTTTTTTTCACACCTATGTTGTTACTCAGCATAACTTGACAGGAATTTACCATCGCACTGCTCTGCCAACGTGACATCCCCCAGTCACTCTCAGAGAATAAATATATTTTCTTTTCTTTTTTCAGCGCCGTTGTAATGAATAATAGATCATTCAACCAGCTGATTGTCTATTTACAGAGCTCTAACAGAAGGAGGACGAGAAGGCGACCATTCAAGTTACTGAGTGAGTCACGAGTGTGTGCCGGAGATGAAACGAGAGAACGTGGGCAGACGAGCAGCATGAGCTGAGGAATCAATCAAATCCGGCCGGGATGACGCACTTTTGTTGACCTGCCCAGACGTGAACATCTCCCTCACTCTCCTCAATAACCAGACAGGATGTCTCATTAGATCTGGGTGGGCGCACACAATCTGATCACAAATCATCTGAATGTATGTTCTGTTCAGTGAGAAGCTCATTGAATCGCCATCACGTCTTACTTTCGTGCCTGCACACAATCGTGACATAATCACGAGCTATTATTAGGCTAAAACCCAAACCACAGTCACACTTTTGACGTCATCACAACTCACCAGGAAAGTTGGATTCGGATTTTGTGCGCTTAATCTTCGAAAGTATTTCCTCTTACAAAACCCAAAGTCCTATTTTTTCCCCAAAGTCACAGCTCTTCTTGCTTTATCACAAGACTATACATTTTCTTATGGATTGATTTGTATGATAGAGATTTTGACGAGCTATAAAACCTCAATTAGGGCATCAAACCAACGTTAAACAAAAAAACAACCAAAAAGATCAAACATCAAAACCAGTTGTGCTGAAATGCAACTTTTGCAACAATTTTTAGACAAATTTGTACAGTAATCAACAGACAAACATAGTACAGTATGACGATAGCTAAATTAGGAGATAAGGCTTCTACTTCAGAGGATTTTGATGATGCCTCTGTTGATCTGTATATGAGCATCTCTGGGATCAGTGATGGAGGAGAGGATGGAATAAATCCTGTTCAGAGCAGCAGAGGGACCATCACACTGACCGCATAATGCTGACAGGAAGAGGAAACAGGATGAAACACCTGTTTAAATGAGCTGCATTACACAAGAGACAAGCTGCCTTTATGATTTTGCATCCAAACAAGCAAGGCCAGAAGAATCAATGCAGGATATAAAGACAGTGCAACTTTGTTCTAATTCCTGTCCTACCTATCAGAGCTAAATTCAAGCTTGGTTTATGTATGACGGAGCATTGGGAGTTAGGCGAGTAAGAGCAGAGGGGGTAGAAAGTCCAACAGGGGGACTCTACGTACCGGCCCAGTCCTGCCACACAGTGCACAGCGATGCAGCAGCCAGGTTCCTCTCGAAACTTGTTATTGACCAACTTGAGCCAGTTATCCACAATCTGGGTGGGAGGGGGGTCTCCATCATCGAAGGGCCAGTCCTTCAGCAGAAAAGATATTTTAATACCGAAAAGCACTGAGTAATAACTTTGGTTCCAGATGTGTGTGTGTGTGTGTGTGTTCTCACCAAGACTTGAATCCCCTCTTTTTCTACAGGAGCTTTATCGTAGGTGGCATCACAAACTCTCACCAGGGTGTTCACCTTGAACTTTTTTAGCTCCTGAGGGACGCAAGAGAGAGGATTTTAGACATTTTGCCAGTGAACAAAAGGGGACAGACTGGAGGGGGGGGGTGGGGGGGGGCGTACCTCGGTGAACTTGTTTAGCGTGGCGTTGGTGGGGTTGTGGGTGATGAGGAACCTCATGCACTCGTAGGTAATCTCGACTGCAGCGGGGCGGTTCATGTTGGCGAGACGGCTTAAAAAACAATTACAATACAAAACTCTTACAAAAAGCGACTTTGGCTCAGAAGTCAGCAAAGACTGCTAGGAGGCTGTAATCAGGTGAGGGGGGGAATAAATAAAGATGACAACATGTGAAGATGGACAGGTTCAGGACGACAACAGATGGTCACTATGGGATGATGTACACACAGAGGCTAACAAAAGGGATCGACTAGTCCACTTTATCCCGGGAAGTAAAAAACACAAAAACAAAATATCAATGAGTACAAAAAAAAAATTAAAACAAGGGGGAGGAAAAAAAAAAAACAGAAAAAAGATGAGGAGACTATCCAGGAGTCATCCAATGAGTTTACCCCATTCAGGAGAGCTGTTTGTGATTGGCTGTTCGAGGAGAAAGTGGAACGCAAAGGTTATTGGTAACGCTTTGGACAGGGCAGGGCGATCGGGCCGAGGACTACGCGATATCCCAGAGGGCCTTGAGAAAAGTCAGCAGTTCCTAGTGTGCTGGCAGTCAGGGAGGCTTCCGGGTAGCGTAGTCCCTCAGGGGGCGGCCGATTCACTTCTCCACGGAGGTGAGGTGCTGTGCCTGGCAGAATTCTCCGCTCACACACGCCATATAGGTACGGCTCAAGTCAACACGGAAACCCTGCAGACAGAGGGGGGAGAGAAAAACATCCATATTAAGTGACTCTTCTTTTTATGGCAAGACAAATGAATGTAAGTGGATCACATTAAAAATCAAGTGTGTACTTGAGCACTGACTTCTTAAGTGTCTTAAGGCAATGCTCGAGACAAGTGCAACAAATTAGCTTCGGCTATAAATGCTATGATGCGTGGCATTGATTTATGCTACATGGCTCTTTTCATAAATAAACATCGAAATAAATTCACAACAGCCAAATTTCTCCTTCATAAGGCGAATGTTTACTTTATTTCAAAGCAAGTGACCTTTGGCTAGACCATCTATAAATAGCCCTGTAAGTTTATCCAGCTGCCGTTCGTAAACACTAATAATGATCACTACAATTTTGAATGTCATATTAAATTTGATTACAAGTACTCATGACATGTTCTGTGGGCTGATTTGTCTGACTGGTTTGAATCCAAAGTGACGAAGAGTTAAAATTAAAGCATCCCACACTTTATAATTTAGCTTCGTCGTGATTTCTGCAACCTGTTCGAGTTTAACGCGATCTGCCCTCAAGCTTTAGGCAAAAAGTCTCAGGATACCCGAGTACTCAAAGAAACCCTCACTAATCGCCTCCACCTCGCCGGCCTCAGCAAAGCCTGCAGTGAAACGACTACATGTTTGGATTACATCACAGTCAATTCACCACCTGTCACCAAAATGGAAACTAATAACATGTGCAGCGTGGAGTGTGCACACTGTGTCTTTCAGAACAGGTAATGTCTGGTTTGTAACAGGCCGGGGAGCAGGCGGCCCCGAACTGTGCCAAGTCCTTGACAGTCTAAACCCAGCCGCCACAAACTGGCTAGAACCGTCTCAGAGCAACAACATGGGAGGGATGTGGGAGTGGGGGGGGGGGGGGGGGGTGGATGACGGGTGCGGGCGATCACAACCCACACAACGTACACAAGGTGGTGGGCGGTAGGAAAAGGGCTCGGACTTTAGCACCGTGTCAGAGGCAGTAGTCACAAGGTGAGGATTACAGGGTGGGCAAGGCTTCAAACGGCTCCGGCGCTTCAGTCCCACGCTCCCTCTTTTCACCTTCTTGAGAATGACAAGACTCTCTGTACTGCTTGAGAAGGATCTTTCCTTTTTTTTGCACCCCCCCCCTCGACTCAATCCCAACTAGTCAGGTGCTGTATATGCAAGCTTCAAAAAGTCTTGGCTAACTTGGTTTTCAAGCTCATCAAAACAGCTTTTATTTGCAAGCCAAAGTCATATCTTTGTGATTTCTAGCACTCCCACCCTCATGCCCAGGGAAAACAAGGGTTAGGAGTCACTGCTTCTCCTAACCTTTACATCACACTCTTAACCCTGATATAACATGTTGCCACAACCTTCTATACATTCAGAATTTCCTTCAAACGTCTCTTTTATAATTGGCCACAGCTACAAAGACGCTCAAAATGGCCTCGATTTTCCTGTTTTCTTCAATGGAGGCCGAGATTCTGTGCTATGCCTTTAATTACCACCTCTGAGCAGCACTGAGGAGAGCGTGGCGCTGCTGCATGTAGACCACGACTGAACCGAGCTTCTAAAACTCGTTTTCATCAACTCACAATCCTCCAGAATTCAAATAGACAGACAAGTTGCGAGAAGGAGGCAGCTGACATGTCTGTTCACATTATAAAACCCAACAGTGGAAAAAGAAACGTAGCTAAAAAAAAATAAAAAGGGAGGTTTAAACATGAAGAAGCAACTCCAAGAACAAAAGCACCAACGCACGCACCAAGGACACCGCAATGACAGCTTATGCTAAAGGATGAAAAGCAACAGGACTGTGGAGTGTTTCCAAGGCACACAGGGTGACTTCATACACGATGACTTCAGTCGCTTTTTGTTTCCAAAAGCAGCCAATAGAATGATCACAGCAGGACAGAAAAGGCAGACTGGGAGCCCATTTGAAAGTTAGGAGGACACATAAAAAGGAAAACTATCCTTGATGGGGATCATGAGCAACAAGTAAGAGACCGATGCATTCTGGGAGGAATTCACCATGTGTCCTTCACCATGCTAAACATACGACGCTCTGCATTGATCTGACAGACAGTAAAAGCATCACATTTACAAGTGCTAAATCTGCAGCGGTCAGTAATTCCAGTAGCTGACCAACTGGAAGTACCCAGCAACTATTCTGTCAATTAACTATTCTAGTCCATTTTTAAAAGGAACAGAGAGCCAAACAAACTGCTTGGGTCATATGAGAGTATACGGAGTATTTTTGGCCAAGCAATGTTTCCCACATGTCGAAAATTTAATTGTGGTGAAGGGTGGCTCAGCATGTGACTGATGTGCAGCTAACCGCTCATGGAAGGAGAGTGAGCTCTGTTTATTTGGTTGATTTGTAAACCAGCCAGTTGGTTTTTAAACCTCTCACATGACAAATCTACTGGTGTCACCTCAACCCCTCACACTCAAATTAAACTTGCCAAACAGATTCACACAATGAAGCTTTGAGCGAGTACTCTAGTTAATGCAGCACAAGACAAGGAAGTGTCAACAAAGAGGAAGCTGAAAAATTGTGCAATAGTGTTTGACAGAAAATGTAAAGAACCTGAAATGTATATAGGCGTGCTTCAAAAAAGCTATCGAAGAGAAAAATCTGCTTTTGGTAAATTACTTCAACACCCACCAAAATGTAAAAACATTTCTAAAACTTTGACTGTGTTACAAGCATACTGATGTCAGATCTTATGAAATTAAACAAAAAAGTAAACTCAAAGGTGTACAAGATACATTTTACCCTAAAAATGTAAACACTTAAGTGCTTAATCTGAAATATTTCTACAAAAGATGTCTGTGGTTTCATTGTTTGCGAAAAATATTTAAGGGAGGAAAATACCTTGACATTGTATTCAATTGTTTTGTGGTACCTGTGTATTTTTACAGGCATATCTGGACAGGTTGTGCAAGTAACAATATGGAGAATGCACTTATTGCACTCATGCTATTCATGCAGAACTCTGTAACAAATATTAATGATGCAATATAATAATATTGGTTGGTGCTCTGCCAAACACAACGGCCTGATCTTAAATATACATGTGTGCTGGTAGAACACAATGTTCGTACTGCAAATGAATGAAAATTTTCACCCACGGTCTTGTTTAAGCTCCACAAAAGAGAAGTGGGTAAGCTGTGGTAACATCAGGACAACCCAGCTGCCTGCCTTCACAACATTGTCGGGAACGCATGCAAATGACTCTTGAAATTTGCAAACTGGTTCTGCAGTTAGACACCGCACAGATGCAGGAAGAGCAAAACAAACAGGCATGTAGATACAAACCCAATCTGTTTGTGGAGGCAAAAACATGCTCAACCACACAGGAAACGAGCAGGAGTGGCTATGAAAGCTTTGACAACTTCATGCTGGGAATGAGGCGACAACCTGCAACTAAGTAGAGCACAAAATAGAAAGCAAACCTCGCTTTTTATAAACCTTCTTGTGAGCATGCTATGCGTTTAGTTAGTTACTTACCCTATCTGAAATGAGCAAATATACAAATTAGATTGACTGTTGTGCTTTCTCTGAAAAGGCAACATGTAAAGCATATCTGGGTTACAGTCAGTATTTTGTGCATGCGCATCTATGTACAAACATATATTCTAAATTGGGAGAAAGGTCACTGAGCAAAGACCGAGGCCCAGAGAAAACTCCCTTGGTGCCCTGGTGCACATCACGTGTCCTGCTGCTGGAGTGGAGCTGCAAACCAAATGGAGAAGGGAGACTCAGACAGAGTGAAAGAAAGAGAAAGTGATAGAGGCGGAAAAGGGACTGACAGAGTTGATACTGAGAAGGCCCTGAAATCAGCTGGCCCCTCCTGGAAAACTCCTACAGTGACTCAGAAGAAAGAACAGAAGGAGACAGATAGTGCTGCAGTAAGTGTGAGGGAGCAGCGAGGTAGCGCCATCCCCTGATAAGGGTTGCAGTATCTCAGCACAGAACAGGCCACACAAACCTAAACAGGTGGCAAATGAATGGGAACCAGGGCATTGGGATCTTGCAACTGCTAACCCATGATACCAGAATGGACCACCTGTCTGACTGGCAGAGTCAAATCTGACAGACTAGAGTTCAACAGCAGGATGGCTTGAATGAAAGACAAAGACTTTAGCAAAGCTCTGAGCAACAATAGACAGACCGCTGCGAGTGGAAGTTGTAAAGTTATCGCGACTTAGGTGCATGAAGTGAGAGTGCTAATTGAAAGCCTTTCACCGTGTTAAGGCTTTTACTGCCGTGGGACTCCGTAAGTTTAAAGCTAGAGCAGTGAGAAGCTCCAGCTGACACCTGATAGTAGTCAGGTGGTGTGACTACTACTATATACAGTATATACACGCTATGTACACTGGGAACATTGCATAGATAGCCACAGGGTGGCTGGGGGTGAAACATTTGCCACAAATGGGAGGGGTGTGTGTGTGTGTGCGTGTGTGTGTGCGTGT
>JAUESE010000061.1:6859228-6880763 GCA_032274725.1 Malacoctenus triangulatus
GAAGGTTGAAACTGGAAAACAGTCAAAAACTAATTAGGCTGTAAGGAATGATAAAGAAAAAGTGATAAGAAGTGAATAAAGGAACACCAGGTAGAGAAAAGAGACCGCAGATAAGAGAGCGAGAGAGAGAGAGAGAGAGAGAGAGAGAGGAGCTTTAGTCTTTAAACTGATCAAACTACTGAAATTGCTAGAAATTTCTACAAGGAAATTCCTCCTGCGATGGACTTGGGTCTCTGCCACTGTGTTCAGCTGGCACATGGTTGGAGAGTGTGGGTGGGATGAAGGGAGGGCACAAGAGGGGAGGAATGGCTGGAGAAAAAAAAAAAGAAAAGAAAGGAGGGATGCATGGATGGAGGGAGAGGAGCAAACGTTTTTGGCAGGACTCCCCCTTTGGCGAACCTGACGCTTATTGTTGCTGTGCTCAGTTTCCCCACAGGTAATCATTTGACACTGATAAAAAGGGAGAACGGTGGGGAGGGGAGGGGAGAGACGGAGAGAAAAAAGGATGACAGTGTTTCCACCCTGGGAAAAAGCTCTCTGTGGAGATTAGAGGACAGCCGGGGTAATTCTTCCGTCTGCTAAACCGAGGAAGGAAAGGCTGGAGGAAGAAGGGAGAAGCCTGAAAAGGGAGCGAAAAAAAGCGGCGTGTGCATCGAGGTGTTCGCCGAGTTTACGCACTCGCCCCACGATTGGAGCCCCGAGAAGGGGGTGTGCACATTTCTAAGTGTTTCCACAACCCCCAGTCCAGCGGTCTTACTCATGCACATACCTATGTGTGCATGCACACGTACACACGCGAGATGTTGCAGCGTGTGTAAATAAAAGGGTGGCGACTGAATGGTATTTTACTGCTTCTGTATTTATGACAGGTTATTCTGACCCTGGGTGGTCTCCGCTGAAAGACTACCAGGGTCATTAATCATCGGTCGGGAATCAGATGTCAGGTGTGTGCATGTGAGGGGAGTTGGTCAGTAACCGAAGAGGCGCAACTGCACGCGCGTTACTGTACTTTGCTGTCGAACCAGCGTGAATGCAAGCGTGTGTGTGTGTGTGTGTGTGTGTGTGTGTGTGTGTGTCTGAGGTTAGCCTTGCGTACCAGTGAATATCCTAATCAGCTGAGCTGGTGTTGAGATGAAAGAATGAGAAGATTATTGCATGGTGATTATTTCCAGAGTGCAACAGCCCTTAAAAAAAAACGACCTCCACTGCAGTGTGTGTGTGTGTGTGTGTGTGTGTGTGTGTGTGTGTGTGTGTGTGTGTGTGTGTTCATGAATATACATCTAAAGTAACAGAAGGACAAAGTCGTCTTACTTTCAGGAGCAGAACAACAAGTAGTGGGATTTCAAAGGAGGCTGTGCTGCACCAGTGTGACGGCTGTATCGCGTGCTGTCACATCAGCTTAACGTCGCTCCAAATTGCGTTCCTCTCATTAAAGTACGACTTGACGTTGTGTGGCTGTTTTGCACTTCTCTTAAAACTCTAATCAGACACCAGCACACATTTTGACCCTAATTTCCTCGACACCAGCTTAACTTATTTCCTGCCAATCTTCTAGTCACACAAGGCCACTTGCACTCGACGGGCAAAAAACAACAAACTCTGAGTTGTGCGTTGGACTGATAAGCCCGTCACTCCACCGAACTGTTCAACCGCTCCACTCGTGTCTTCCCTTTTCCCTCCGGATGACACGCTCGACTCAGCTAGCCGACCCCGACGGGGCGACGAGAGCGGCGAGCTTTCGCAAACAAAGGGAGGGGAGAGACGGCGAAGCGTTCGGGTTTGTTTTGTTGTCATTTTTAAAAAACCATTTTCCGCTTTCGGGACCGGCCGGCAAGAGAGCAATTTCCTTCACAGCAGGAGCAACAGAATCCCCAAACCCAAACAATCAGGTTAGAATAAATAAAGCCAACAGGCAGCGTTTGGAAATCTCAGCACACTGAAAAAAAAGACTCCACCCCAGTTAGATATGAGGGGGCTGGCACTGTGGTCCAATGATGAGCAAAGTTCATTCATGCCAGTCCTAAACCACAAGGATTACAGTGCAGAGGAAAACCGTAGTACTTCTCAGTACGCAGGCTTTCTCCATTGAGGTAACGTCTACTACTGCAGCCTAAGGTATGGGCCCGGCTCCAAATGTTTTTAGGCCCTTCATCTCCAGATTACTTGTCAATTTCCTGAACTTGTCTCTTTCATTATCTCACTGTCCTCTTACATAACCTCTCATTGTGGTGGTGACGATGTCACATTGCGAGCTAATTAATTAGCAGTTGCAGTTTCGGGTCTTCGAGCACAGAAAACGGGATCACAAGCGGCTTCATTTGATCACTTGAACGATGCAGCTCGCTGCGCATCGCCAGCAAACACACACAGGCATCATTCAGGGATCAGCGGCGCTTTTCTTGTTTCAACAGTGTCAGCTGTGGTAGTCCGGGGTCATCCCTGCAAAACACATTAATAGTGTAATGAGGGATTTATCTCGTGATAATGGGATACTCAAGCCATAATCATGGGCAACAGTGTTTTGCTATCTCAGAGTGATTTAAACGCGTTTCTCTGGATAATTGGCACAAAAATCCTATTTGTTATCGTGGAGTAATTAGATAATTAACTCCTGCTCACCAGAAAAAGAGTCTGATATGAATGACAAGGTAATTACGCCATGCTCTTGAGATAACAGGCTAAACAAACACGATAAGTAGCAATGGCAGGCTTCCTGCTTTCAGAACAAAAGCCGGCTGAGTACAGTGAGCACTTGTTGCCATAAACTGTTCACACTTGTGATCTGCAGCTCTGACATACTTTTTACAGAGGCGGAGATGTTTTGCTTGGATATCGGAGAAATATCAGGTAGATTTTACTTATTTCAAGTAAAAAATATATTATCAGGGAAAACAAATTAGACATAATCACCTAAAAGTAAGTCAAAAAATCATGAACAGGCTGCTTTGTGAAACCGCTGAAAATTCATGTTCAAAATTAGAGAAATACACCTTGAAATAAGCAGAGAAATGCTTACCTTTAAGGTGATAATGTCTGTCGCTTACTTTAGGTGTAATAAATGAAAAGCTGCCTTTCCAGCAATAATGGGCTATTGGGTCTTGCTTTGCTAAACTTCACAACAAACAGGCTCGTCAACTGTTGAGTGGCAGCAATCCCTTCCCCGACCTTTGCCCCCTGAGTTCACACTAAGTAGATTCTGTGTTCCTGTTGCAAATGCCTCAGAAGGTCACCGAAGCCCCCTGGAACCTCCTGTTGTAAGTTTAGTCCTATTATAAAAAACTCATTTACTCACTTGACCACTTGCTGACCCTGGAGAAGCTTCTCGTATTGTTTGTTTTGTGTTACCGCCTCTTTAAGGCCTCTAATCTTCTTGCTGCTACCAGCACAAATAAAACAAAATGCGCATGGAGATACAGTCTTGCTGACATTTATAGACCTCGTGCTGGTGCCCCGACTCACCTGGCTTCCTGTCTGGCTTTGTGAATGTGTCCTGACCTCGTTGCTCACAGGAACCTCCTCCCTAAACAGCTGTTTCCACGTGTCCCACCACCCAACGTCCTCCATACACAAGGAAACGGATAAATTGTGGTGTGGACAGTCTCAGAGTTTGGTTCACACACAATCTGTGGATATCACATCATGAATTTCCAAATCCGAGAGGGAAATATGTCCTGATAAATACATCTGGGAAAGTGGTTTGAATAACACAAAATTGGTTTTCGGTGAGACATTTAGAAATATTAACTGTCGGAAGGGATCATTTTTCCACTTTGATCATTCTGGGAGTATAAATAGTGAACAATATGACCTTGTTGGAGTGGGGGGAATTAGCCATAAAGCGCTGGTGACTGAGTGACTGTTTGATCCATAATGCACCCTTTGGGGAAGCACTGTTTTTTCATGCAAAATTCATTACCCTGACTTATTCCTGTGAAACTGAGAAGACAGGGCGGAGCGAGGATGGAAATATGTGTGTGTATATTACACAAAACAAGCTGTCAGGATGGAGTATAAATAATGGGGCTGTCAACATGTGTGCCAGGCCTGTGCCAACAAACCACAGTTTATGTCAGAGGAACGGGGCTAACACTAACTCTCACACACACCTACGGGGGAAAGTGGCAAGTTGGTTTTGAAGGCGGCCGCATTTGTGTTTTTGTGCCTTTCTGCTTCCCCGCCCTCGCTCTGTTTTCCTGCTTTTTGCCCAGTTTCTCCTCAAAAGCCTGCAGATGTGTAGATACGCAAAAAGAAAACAGGCAGCGGGCCTCCGGCTTTGGTTAGCATGGAGAGACACGCCAGAAAAACAAAGACCCCTGAACTGTACAAACACCACAGCAGAAAAACTGCCGCAAGGACCACCCATGAAGGTGGCAAGTGAGCGACCAAGTCCTAAATCCGTCTCTTGGATGCGAGTGCTAAGAGATAAAGCGCATGACATGCATGGATGGATAACGAGTCAGACGCAGATGTGCCACAAAAACAATTACATGAGAGGAAAGGAGGTCAGAAAAATGGTGTAGATGGAAATGTGGCTTTGTCTTAATGCAGACCAGCATTCTGTGGGAATTATCATCTCACAATTTACATTCAGCTCTCAGCTCAAAACTGGAAAGCAGCGTTGCCCACTGAAGCACGAAACAACAACAACAGGAGGTTGAGTGTCCGATATCATTACTATGGAGGAATATCTGCAATTAAAACTTGCTCGATTGTGAGTATGACCAAGGGATTTTGTGCTAAATTTCATCGTACAGAAAGCTTCAGTGCCTCAAATGAGTTTAACTGCCAAGTACCGAGCAGTTGTTAAGACCACGCCCACCCAACTGGGACAGTACCTGTAATCCCGCATGGGTTGTGGGTTTTATGTGTGGTGTTTGCATGTTCTTCCTGTGCCTGTCTGCGTTTCATGAAGGCTGTTATGTCAACCCACAGTTGAAATACTTAACTTTGCTTTTTAAGTTAAGCCACTTTACTCATTGTTAACCTGAACCACTCGTGCTATGAGCAGCATGCAGCCCCGGTATAGCGCACTCTGTGGTGACCCGACCTTCTCCTAAAATCTGACACAAAGTGGCTGAAGAGGATGAAAATTTTGATTTGAACCTTCACAATTGAGGGGGCTTTTAATGTGGTACAGGAAGTCATCTTTTTATAAAAACAAGTTAAGATAAACAAAAACAATAATGGAAGTTTTCTCTGATGAAACAATGGTTTTCAGGGGGCTAAATACCTCCTGACAGTATGTTGAAGTACAAACAGCAAAATGTTTCTCAACAAGGCGATCAAACTTTAAGAACAGAAACTTGTATTGGTTTGGTGATAAAGTTGATAGTGAGACCTGGATCATGTTTGGTGAGGATAAAATGACTCAAAACAAACAGCGATGCGGTCTACTGTCAAATGCTTCTCCCTCCTCACATTGGTGTCTTATCTCTACACCAAACGGTGTTTATGTGCAGGAGATGTTCGCTTGGATATGTGCAGGATATCTACATTTTCTCCCTTAGATTTCCTGCTTTGACTAGCAGCTACCGGCAGGCGTGTCTTTTCTTTCCTGAGACAGACGAGTAAACATTATTGTTGGAGCTAAGGCCAAGACCATGTATAGGACGAGGTTGTGACTTTTGTCAGAAGTGTGTGTGTGCACAGTCAGGAAAGATACAGAGGGGCTGGCCTGTCAAAGAGTAGAAAAGAAAGTAAGTTGGAATGGTGTGCACAGGGTGAGTGATTAAATGCCCTCTTGGGTGGCAAAAACGTGCTAAAGTGCCCTCCTGGTTGGTCAAATACAACTACTTTCATGAAATGTAAAACTGTGTACTGAAGCCAACGCCATCCATTGAAAAGAATATGCACACCAAGTGATTCCTGCTGCAAGATAACAAATTACATTTGTGAATAGTAACACCTGTAAAGTTGCACATAAAGGAGTGCAGCTAGCCAGAATTTTTCACTCCTTTTCATCTGTCGTCTGTCGCTTCCTACTGAAGTTGCTCGGCATGTGCAGACTGCAGCTGGACCCAACAAAAGCACTGTTATCACTCCGTTCACGTGGACGAAATCCAAAGTAATCCAGTCCAGAAGAAATTCCAGGACAAACAAACCGTCACACTCTGCATCCAACATTATGCTGCTCTTGAACTGTAAAATGCAAATAACTGGAGGAGGCACTGAGCTTGGCTTGTGCTCCCTTCCAGGCCAATTTCTCGTGGGAAGAGAAACAATCCTGAGCTGGAACATTTTTGAAAAACGTTAATAATTTGTTCGCGGTGCAATTACAGTCAAATTGCGTGAAATTGTCACAAACGCAATCCGAGTAATTTATGAAGTCTCGGAGTTAAACGCAGACAGCGTGCTGGGATTTTATGTTGTCGTGTCTCGGGGTGTTTGAACTAGATTTCACGATGATGGAAAGTCATGTGATATTAAAAGAAAAAAAAAGAAAAAGAAAATGAAAGGAAATCTTTCCACCTGCATTTCATGACCTTTGAATTATATAGATGTTCCAATAAATCGTGCTTGTGCCAAAAAACAGTTTTTATCACATATAAAACAATGTATCTGATGATCTCATTATAAAAAAAGCCTACAAATTTTATATGAACGTGAGTTCTTTTTCTTGCTTGGGGCTAATCTCTCCGTCTTCTCTTCTTATAAAACCTAAGTCACGCTCCTCTGGAAAAGATATTAGCCTGCATTCTGGAGTAAACCTAAAGCCACATCAGAAGCTTTATTTGAATCACCACCACCATTTATTGTGTAATTTTCAATAGTGTGTAACTTTTAATTTATGTTCGTGGCAGCTGGAATTGATAGCAGTTTGGGGGGAACAAAAAAGGTACTCGGAACAAAGCGAACAGAAACTATCTGGTGTGTGTGCGCGAGGGGGACGACACATGAACACCCTGCGCTCATGTCTGACCTTTCGTTCATCTCCTCTCTCCCTCTTCACCCTGGTTCTCTTCTCCAACCCCGTTGCCCTCCATCGCTCTGCATATTTCTTCCTTGGTGTGTGTTTTAAAAGGCTGAGCCTTCAACCCAACCAGTGGGCTGTGGTTCCCTCCAAAACCATTCACATGGAACTGGTTAGGAAGACATTCCTTCCATGGAGGGAATGTCTGGCACCGATGCGCCTGTAATACAGAAATCATAAACGGGAGGTCCGGCCTAATCACATCCCGTGGCACTCTCACCCTCTCTGAGCTCTCTCTTCCTTCTTCATCTTCCTGTCGTCCTCTCGGAGGAGTTATTAGGAAGGGCAACGGGGGAGGCTGAGCACATTAGCTGATCCTGTGTTTTCCTTTCTTTTGTAACGTGAGGACGTAAATCAGTTGTGAATATCAAGAAGTTCAGATTTTAGTGGCTGGGAAATGTTCCTGTTTATCACAGAGGCAAAAACAAGGTGTTCAGCGCTGCCATCAGTTACAAAACTGTCACATAGAGCAGTAACAGAGATAACCGGTTTCAGGCAGGTGGCCAAAAAACTTAAAAATGATGAGTGTAGATACGAGTGTGTATAGAAACAGTGTCTCTTGTTTCTGTAATGGCTTTTTTCTCTTGGGTAGAAAACTCAGTTGAGATATTATCCTTGCATGTGGTGGACCCATCTTCAAATGGAGCTGGAAAGATATTGAAAAACTAGCCAACACTTGACAACAAGTTGTACTGACTTGCTGTGGACACCCCTGTGATAAGGAAGCAACCGGACGACAAAACACATACAATGATGTTACATGAATTGTCGGTTGTTATCCAGATTTCCTTGCTAAATAGGTATTCATTCCCCCAAAGAACGGACGAGGAGTTAGTCCCATTCATCATCCTGTACGTTCTCTCTGCTGTTCTGTCACTGTGCCCCCAACAAGCTCCAACAAGTTTCAGGCTCTCCAGTTCGGTTTGGGGAACTTACAAATGTCCCCGCTTCTGTTTCCTCCTCCTGTTTCACCCGAACTGCAATTGGCCCCAGCTCTTCCCCCTTGGATATAGACAATGAGAAACGGGGCAGTGGAGAATTGCCTCCGTCCCAGTGACTCATCCAAGAGCCAAGTAGAAGCATTTGGTTTTCCATCTCACATTCCCCGATTGTGACCTTTGCCAATTCAAATCCTAAAACAGAGAAAAATACAGCCGGAGCTGAGTTCTAACTGACATCTTATGGTTTTGTGGGTATTAATGACGGCTGCTACTGGTTGACTCCATTCAGTCTAATTTGGTGAATGATTAATAATAATCACAGGAGCTGGCCAGATTAGCAGCATGACGTATGGAACAATTATCCACTTTTAGCCATTTTTCTAGACTGACCTGCCAGTTTGGTTGTGTTCAGTGAACTAACTCATCAGTGACAGGAAGAAATGGGCCCGGGTGCTTCTGCAACGTGTTAAACTAATAGAAAATAACTCAATGTTAAGGTGGACTGACTACATTTTATCTGCTGAAACTGAAGTTCTTCTTCATCAGTGATTGTTCCCATTCGTTCACTCGTCTGCTCTCGTCTGCTTTCCTCTTCATTTTGCTCTACAACCGTGGCACCTCCACATCTCTCATGGTTTGGGTTTCTAAAGGAAACAGCCCATCATTGGACCCTTGAAAGCCTGGCTGAGGAAAACAATGGTGCCCTTGAATTTCTCCTGCTCATTTTGCATGTAATGATATCTAGATTAAACACAATATTATTGTTGGCCCTTGCAGCCCAATCACGCTTTTCTCTCACCCATGCATCAGCGTATGGCTAGCGTGGAAATAGGCCTTATTGCAAAATACCAGTTTTACTTACAGCGTGCTGATGGTAGTTTAAGGGGAGAGGGCCAGGGGCTGGGTAATTACAGTGTGCAGAGGCAGAGAACACTGAAGTAGTGCGGGAACAAAAATGCATCTCCAAAATCAACTTTTGCTCTGGAGAGAAAAACAAAACCATTTATGCAGGGTCACTCCACATCGACGGCTACCTTTTCAGTTAAAGCCTGACCCTTTGTATCAGTGGTACAGTTTGTGGTTTGAGTAATAGCATGAAGAAAGGAGCATATCCGCTTTCATGCCAAAAGCATGGTAAGCATGTTTATGCGTGAAGTCAATCGTGCAGCATTTAAAATGCTTAACTTTAGTCTCTGTGAACTGAAATCTGGACTGACTTCTCCTAAACATAAGTGACAAGTTCCGTCCTGCAGTTTCAAAGGCAACTATGAGGTCGTAACACACAAACGCTCGTCTCATGCATCTGTGCAACTTCCAGTCAGTGAATGATTCACAAACAATTGCTGGTGCAGATCCACCTTGCTTTGTCTCCAAGTGCACTTCTCACACATAAAAAGCATCCAGAGGCTGATTTCACTTGAAATTCTCGGCATCTAATCGACTACCATCCAGCTCCACGAGGCATTCTCCCCATATTTTTTCGGCCCTCTCATCTGTCTGCTCACCTGAGTCCCCTGAATAACAGGAGAAACATGGGGTAATCTGTCTGGGTCAGTGTGCTGGGCTATGCACGGGCTCATGTTGAGGCCAACCTAATCACCTTTTGGATCAGCAGGGAGAACAGAGAAGGCTGCACCTTTTATCCCAAACCAAAGTCAACAGAGCAGGATTCTTGGGAAGCATTGCTCACATTCTTAAAAGCAAAACGGAGGGGTAAAAAAAAAAAAGGAGCCACTGACCCCTCTTTTCCAAATATAAGCAAGGAAGAAAGTGAGGCAGAAGATCGACGACCATATGTTTGAGAAAAAAAACAAACGCTTTCTTTCTTCTTGGTTGCTCTTTAAAGAGCTGGAATTGCAACTTTCTGCAAGTTTCAAGGGTAGAATCAAGGTTCAGAGCGTCGACTACCTCAGCTCGCTCACTGGGGCTTTCACCGCTTGGTATCTGATGTCACCGTCTCTGCCACACACGCTCTCGAGCAGCACCGAAAGTCTGTCCGCCGAGCCGGGGTAATTAATAACTCCCCTAACTAGGAGCTGTTTGCACAGATGGACCTCCTCCTCCAGAGCTGGCCACCCTTTTTGCAGATGCTATTTCCTCTCTCCTGTTCGCCTGAGCTATCACATGCTGTGTAAACACCGACACTCGCTGAACATGCCAAGCACAGCAGCACTCCTGTATGAATGTGTGAGCGCGCTCACTGAAGTCCTGTCCATGTCAGACGAGTAGCCTCAGTTGTTGTTGGGGTTACTTCTTTCTATTTGTGTGGCTCATATAACTGTTAGAAGAAAAGTATGCATCCACTGAGTCACAGCAACAAACTGCGCCGCATGCAAGAAGACAAATTCAAAAGAAAATGAACAGGGTGAGAGATGAGTGGTAAGTGCTATTGAGAAAGTCGGAGCAGCAGTAAGAGGACGGGATCGAAGACATTTTGGCCAGCGGTGTCAGAAAGGAATCAGTGAATACCTTGGCTTGTTGCTTTGTGGTGAGAACAGCATGGGCTGGAGGCCGGAGCCAGAGCCCACAATGTCTAGCCTGGAAGGTTCTCTCATTAGAGAGATTGGAGCGCACAACCTCCCGGGAACTGCAGGGGCAGAGCGCCGCCGTCATGCGAGCCCTGGGAACGTTCACTCTCTGACATCTCAGGTAGAAATTAGTGCAGAATAGACTTTTTTTTTAGCTGCAACAGCCCCTCAGGCTTGTCTTTTGTCTCCAAACACCGCGTGTCTGGAGTTTGGTGGTGGCGTGTGGAACTGCCATGTGAATATCCCCTCCCCTGTGAGTTTGTCAACTGAGAAAGCGTCTGAGAATGTCCAACGAGACAGAGACATCCCCCCCTTGAAGGAGTGCAAAAGCATGCCAGTGTTTTTTCTTTAAACACTTTGTTTTAATAGCTCGAGCCGGTTGGCAGGAGAAATGACAAAGCACAGAGAGGGAACGCACAGAGGGAAGGAGAGAAGAAAGGTACAAATACTCCAGTGTGGGGTCCTTGGCGCGGCGGATCATCGGGCCATCTGCGGCGAGGCCTCAGAGGCGGTCTTTTAATGTTACCCCATAAATGAGCAGGGAAAATATTTGAACCTGTGTACTCAGCCGGAAACTATAAACCATCAGGAGGCTTAACAAGAGCCACGCAGATGTAATTGCGACAATCAAAAAGTCATAGGGATACACATGCGGGAGTGCGCTCCCTCCTAAATTACCCATGGCATGTGGGCCGAATAGCAGGCCATAAACTACCTGAAGATTTGAACTGTGCGGAATCTCATTTGGATCGCTCTTTTTTTTGCTGAGTCTGCCCGTTCACTCCGAGGATAATGAGGAGGCTTGTGTGAGGCCGTGAGCTCGTGAGGAACGACGTGGGTGAAAGTGTGCTGAATGATCGACCCTCTGATGGCCTGAGACACCCCGTCTGAGCTCCTCGGCTCGGGCCGAAACATGTGCGTGTGGCCTGTCAGCGGTTACTGTCGAGGGCGCGTTCGAAAAAAAAGTTTTACACGACGGGTTCACGAGCGTGACCTCGTCTAACGAGCGAGATGTGCAGGAGTAGACGTGGCCGTTCAAAGCAAACGATGTGGAACACTTGCAACTGGATGATGACGATGACAAATGTACGTCAGTGAACCACAGTACTACACAGGGTTTGCGTATGTGTAATATTTAAAGGGGTTCTGTACTAGCAGTCTTGTTAGGGTGAATTTGTTTTCAGCAGCACTTCACAAAAGTGAGGTTTCTCAGATGCTATTTAGTGAGTTTGGGAGCCGAGACGTTCGGATGTCCTGCCAGCGGCCGCACGACATCAATCCCAAAACATTTGTGTGATGTGCTTGCTTTTGTTTGTGCCAGAGAGACCAACGCAAAACAACACTGGCTGATTTGTGACTAAAGCTGGTTGCAGAACGAGACGGCGTCCAACCACAGAGTGAGAGCAGCATGGTGAGGAAGTGCTAGGTGATTGTGGCTGACAATGGCCCTTCAACAAGGTATGCGAGCTCCAGTTGAATAAATTAAAGTATTGTTACACTGCCAGAATTTTGTTTTTTCAAACTTCAATTGTCCCCCAAACGGAGTTACCAGCTGAAAAAGCCATCAAGCCACTGGCAGGGAAAATTTGGCAAGTTTTTGGAGCGACCCACATTCTAAGCTCTCTGGCTCATTCAGTCAAAAGCAAAACAGTTGCAGGTTCTTCAACACTATTGGAGGATATTACGACAATGTTGCATTTATTGCCATGAGACATGGTTACTAACAAAGACGATCGTCAAGAATCAGTCATTTATTTTCCTCTGATCATTAACGACCATGTCAACGGTTTCTGTGAATTTAGAACGTTCTTCACAACATGATCAGACATCAGTTCGCTGTATATTTTAGCATTTGGTCTATTTCTGTCCTCACCATTCCTCCTTTTGTTCTGAAAAACAATATATTTCAGGCAAGAAAGAGTTCCGGCCTGATTTTTATTTCCTCAGCCTGAGGGGAATTGAAAACCAGTCTGCCTGACCTTACGGTGACTCTCCTCTCTGTGCATCCAGTTATGAAATGTTTTCATGGTGCTTTCACCACTAATCCTAACAATTGCTCCGCATTAAGGTAAATTCGACCGATGTTAGATCCTGAATAGAACTGAAAAAGCTCCGTCTGTAGCCAAAAGTAGTTAAAGTCGATGAAAAGTTTTGCTACTTTTAGACTGTTGATTGGCGCGAGTATTAAAACTTTTCAGAATGATGACATTTGGAAACCATATCTGGATGTTTGGCTCCATTTTTCTTTACAGCAGCTAAAATGTGCTAGAAAGCACTGTCCTACACTGAGACTTAAAAGGCCTCGGGAGGGGCCTCTGTGGCGTTTCAGGAGTGGCTCCAGTCCTCAGCAAAAACAGCAGGCAGTTATACATCTGGGCCTTTTAAAGCAGGTTCATTCTTTATTTTAACAAAGTTTTGTGGCTTGGTGCGAGATTTCAGACATATGCACAGCTGGTTGTGATTGAGTAAAAAGGGCCGAGGGTCCGAGACCTTGGTACCGCAGATGAACGAGTGATTTTCTTTTCTTTTTTGTTTCCCTTACAGTGTGGGAGACACCTCGAAATCATGACTCAGCACTCCCGCTGCAAGCAACGGCTCTCGGTCGGCAGGCGGATCAAACAGCTGTCGGAGGGGGCAAGTCAGAGCTGTCAGTGGCACTGAGAGCGAAGACAAGCAGCCCATGCAGGACACCCCTTCACGACTCCACTTCAGCCACTTTCGCGTCTGTGTTTTTTGTTTTTCAACATAACAGCCCGGCACAGTGTGCAGTTGCTACCCTCATCATTTTCATCTGCGTCAGCCCTCAAAGGTTAAGAGCCAGCTCTTTCCCAAAATAACCAGCCAGAAGCTTCCTTCAGCGTTTACCTCATCAGCTGTATGAATAAAAGGCTTCTTGTATGGAAAAACTTGGTGATTAATTTTGCCCCCAGCATCATAACTGTGCTGATTGTTTTCGCCCTGTAGGGACACATGCCTGCGCTGGCTCGCTCTGAATAAATGGCATTTAATATTTCACTGCAAAAAAAAAAAAAAGGAAACCTGACAAACTCTCCCCAGCAAACTGCCAAGACAACATAAAAAAGCGTCTTTTTAATTAAATGCTCTTGACACCAGCGAGGCCGGGTGTAATATTCAGGCCGAGAGCGACAATCGGGGCCCCTAAATTCTTTGCTGGCCTTGTTCACTAAAGTTAAAGTTGAAGAGCTACTGCTTCGCTGCCTTACTCATGACACTTCCCACTGAGTTTACACTCCCAAACTCTCTTTTAATGTAGACTTTATTAATAAAACGATTCTTCATATGTTCATCATTAGTTGAGAGATTTTGGCACCAAAAGTGACACAATTTGCTGACTCTGAATTATCCCTCTAAACATCTCTAAGTGAGTACTATTCCTGGAAGCACTTACATCAAATTAACTGCATTTGGCAGAGCTACTTTTAAGAAATAATCAGTTAAAATCACACTGCATATGCTGCAGGTTTATGAATCAATCTACTATATGCTGGAGACTAACCAGTCGAAGGCCCTGAGTCGTGATTATTTTGATTATTTTGAAACAAATTTGGTAATTTGCCCTTATCTAGATTATGTCAGATAACCACATCGGCTGGCTCCAGCTCAGAATTTTAGGGTGGACCAACTTTTGGGGCCTGAACAAAATCCTACTGTGAATCCACAAAGGTCGTTGTGTCACATGAAGCAAAACACTGAAAGGTCATCGGGGAACGAGGCGGGAAAACACACAGGTTGCTTCACTGCAAAGGAACGTTATGTTCGACCAGGAAAAACCTTCAGCTTCATACAGCAGGAGACTAAATCTGTTACGGTACATTACTGATGTCAGATAGCAACTTATATCCAGTGCTCGGACATATCCAAACAGATATTACTGACTCATGCTTTTCCAATGTCATGCCTTTTGGCTGGCGTGGACGAGCATTGAAAACGAAGTGGCTGCAGCATGTTGTTCTTTATACTAGTGAGACGTGAAACGCAATCCAAAAATTACAGTTGGGGTAACTTGTCCATGAGTTTGGCAGCCTATTAAAGGTCAAGAGAGATGAGAGGAGAGAAGAAGAATGAACATATGTGGAATGCATTAAAGCCCAGGAATATTTCATAGTGCACAACATAAAAACAATCGACGTACAAGCACATGTCTCACATGTGTTTTGTTTGAAAACTCAATGTGCAGTTTAGACAGTGCACAGTGGTGCAGCGGGAGTCGACGCAGCTTTTCGCAGCCTTCGTAGGTTTGCTGCAATGAATATGCAGGGAACTGCACAAGGCAGAGTCCATGGGTTCGAATGATGCTTAGGCATGATGTAGATGTAGCTCATTTCTTGTAACTGTTTGACATTTACATGACCAGATGATAGATTGCAGCAACATTTTGTCATTTCAAAGCAGCGGCTAAATCCTGCCGCTCAAGCAAAGAAGAGAAACGCTGTAACCGTCAATCGGTTGTTATGAACTTATAACGCACACTTTGACAATGTATGGTTGTTCTAAATCCCTCCTTTTTCCCATGGGTGTGAGTGGAAAACTGTCCACATTCGGCCCTCAAATACAAGCGAGCTGTCGAGCTGCTTGGCGCTGCTTAGCACGCACTAACCAGAGCAGAGTGATGCCACAACAGCCCCGATTTTGACACTTCCTGAATCAGTGACAGCGTCTCTGGTTCACACTTGTGCGATCAGGTGTGTGCATCCAACGTCTCCTGGCCTCCAACACGCCTTACAAAGTACATCCTGATAAATCAAGGCCTCTGATCTCGCAGCCAGGAATTCCAGACTGCCTGGGCCACACCATTCAGATCCGTGAAAATACGGAAACAGCGGCTCCACGCACCAAGAATTCAAAGAATGCCATTATAGTCCATTTGTTTTGTGTTGGGGTGACTCGAAGAGGGAGGTTAGTGAGAATAAAGATATTTTTTGGGATTTTAAAGAAGGGAAATAATCCACTCTTAACCACCGCCACATGTCGTGCTTGGGTGAGACCACACAAGAACACTAATATACACATAAATGAGCGCTGAGCCACATGCAAAAAAAAAAAAGTTATTTAAGACAACGCACAGAAAAAAAGATGAATGAATTGCACAAAAAAGAGAAAAGCCAAAAGTGTAAATATCTAACAACATATGTCAGGCGAATGAAAAAGGAAAAATGCCAAGCACCAGTTTATGCTGCGTCGCAACCGATTCGTCTCGAGCAGCCTCCATCCCATCATGCTGCCTGCAGCCAGCTCATTAGTGCGACTGGTGTTCTGTTACATGTGGAAAGATGAGGTGGGTGGAACACACGGGAAGCTGCACAGCATCTCAGCAGGAGCAATGGCCCTGCAGCTGCAGTCTCCAGCGTTGCCGCCATTCCTTCACCATGTCTTCTGTGTATGCATAGTTTCTGAGGAATGTTCCAGGTGTTTCATGAGTTGGGTTGAGGGTGAAATCACAAAGGAGATGTCAAGCATTAGCAGCAATGTGCTGAAAACATACTGAGAATTTGGCTTGTATGGGCTGAAGTGGGGATTTTTCCCCTCCTGATGTGGCCACCGAAACTCCACATCCTGCTGAACTAAAAAACTCAAGGTCGAGTGAATGAAGTTTAAGCTTTGAATTCATTTTTTAGTTTGACACATTTTAGAGATTTTAGTGTTTCTCTTATGTGAAAAGTGCAAAAGCAGAATGTAATGCTGAAATGGAGCTCGTACAAACCCAAATATGTCCAAATATCTGCAAATGTTTTGGTAGTAAGTCAGTTCAAAAGACAGTGTGTGTGGGGATATTAGAGGAGACACCCCAGGAAGAGTCACACAACTGGAATTTGCAGAGAGGCGAGGTAGAACTGTTTTCTCCTCACCAGATCAAACACTAAAAAGAGAAAACTTGACATCATAATTTGAGTTCGAAGTCCACAGTTGTGGTCTGACTTCTTTGTTGTGGTATCAGGCCTCGGCTTAGAACCCTTCCTGTCGTTTCAGGAACTGGAAAAAAAACAACATGAGCATGTGACAAACTGTGAGTCACTTCCCACTGTCAAGCTCTGCAAGGTGAGAAAAGGCCTTATCATTGGCTTAAAATGGAAACAAGCCCCGAGCCAAAGACGCGGCGGTTTAGGTGTTATGCTGTGTGTTGGGTTTCCTCTTTTTTTTTTTTTTAACAGGAGAAAATAAAAATCATATGTGGAGCTTCCAAGGCCGACAGTTGAGCCTGTCGCGATCAGCCAGCAAGCCGACCTGAACCTAAGATAATTTGAAAAACTCTTAAAGCAGCTCGGCTGAAGCCAAGTCCCACTAAGAGTAAATGCGATTGTCATGATACAACCTCCCTTCTCTTTCCGTACATGTCTTCCATTACGAGAGCGGAACAACAACATATCTGCACATATCTAAGGATTGGAATCCAAAGTAAAATCCCCAATTGTATCCTTATTTTCATGCTTGTCAGGTTTGCTACAAAAAAGCCAAAGCAGAATGAAAACTTTTGCCATGGACGCATTTGTTCGTCTCACAACAGGATAAAGAGCTGGAAGCTCGTCCGACGGGAGAGCAGAAGAGAACATTTCCTCACATTTTAGGTTTTACTGAGACACATGTCAACGCCTCAAATTCCAGAACGGATACAGAAGTCTCAAAGAATCTTGAAAGTAAGAGAATAGAAGTTGTTTGAAAATCTTTTGTTTCCTTGCAGACATCTGTAAAGCTGCAACAGTGTGAAGGAAAATTCTTGGGGATTCTCTAGAAATAAAGACGTATTCTCACCTTTAGGTCCGAATTAGGTCACGCAGAAGTTTCCCTGCAAGTTTAGGATGATTGTTGCTCTTATTTATAAGATAAGAATTTATCGAGATTTGCATCCCAAAAGAACCCAGACGCTGGATCGAAAGCAACTTATTCACAGTTTTACAGTCTATGTATCAAGGCAGAGCGCACAGCACAGTTCTGAAAAGCTTTTGGTTTAATGCTTTTTTAATGAAGAGTGGCTTGGGGCCCGCTCTCAGTGAGAAGTGATTAGTTGTATTGTCAAAATGTCCAAACTGAGACTAAACTGACACCATGGCTGTTTTTTACCTTACAATCAGCAGCTCAAACGCAGGCACAATGCAGTGACCACAATACACGCGCGCGCGCGCACACACAGGATTTGATGTGCTTCCATGCCTTGCGGGGACATTGCCTTCCATTGATTCCCTGCAGATGCACGTAGCCATAACTACTAAATTTCATCACAACATGTCTCCCCTTTTAATTTGTCAGACTTCCTGAAGGGGACCGCACTCCTCGTCTCGATGGAGGTACGAGTCCCCTCGGCTCCGTGTGCCATGAGGTTGAGGTCCTCATCGGAACAGGAAAACAAGGCCAAACATACACACGAGCACGCACACATGCAAATACCGAGCCAGGTGTATCCACTCAGGAGGTATAACACGCCATAGGCCACATTTTATAGGCCCTTAAAGCTAATATAAGCTGTGAACCTTTCTGTGGCAACTACCTTCCTGTTCAGAGGCTGCAAATTGCATGTTAGGCATTAGATCACTTTGAAACAATGTCCACGTTTTCATACTTTTTATTTGAGGTCTGTGGCCTGTAAGTCTGAGCCTGTGCATCAGTGGTCTCATATAACCTGTTTTAACACACTATTATGTTGTAACGTCCATGCACCCTGCTTCTGTTGAATACTACGTCTATTATTTCCAACCTTAGATAGCCGCCCTTCGCCTTTTCGCCTTGCTTCTTGGGTCAGAGAGACAATTTTCACCAGGAATGCCAGCGTGGGCAAAGAATGCTGAAAATGTGGAAGAACTGCTCAGATGGTATCGGTCAGTGTTGGGGGTGAAGCAGGAATTTGTTGCCATTGATAGCATCTTGCTCGAAGCACAGAGAAGGATCGCAGCTAATGTACTTCAGACAGCGAGGGCACCTACAGTTCAGTGTTTCAGCACATGGGGAACATCAATACTGCTACACAACAGCACACAGCATGTTTCAGCTGTGTTCTGAACATTCACGGGTCACGGCCCGTGATCGCTCGCGTCAGAGCAACCTGGATGTTGCGAACCGGATGGGAGAGTTTGTGGCCTGCAGACGGCATGTGTGAAAAAAACATTTGTGTTCACTGAGCTTGTTGCGCTTGGCAACTCGCATTTTACCACTTTTCTGTGCAGCGTGGACTGTGACGCAAGTGTTGCGCACATGATTAAGACGATGACAAGCGTCTGCGAGCGTCTGTTGTCTGGAGTTCTGACTCCAGTGTTCCTGTGCATCACTTGTGCATCTTGCTGTCACTGCAAAGCCCCATCTGGCCATTAAGGTCCTGTTGCATTTGCAGGAAGAATCATATTAACCGACACAAGTTGTGCAAATCTTAACACATTTCGACTGATTTTCTTCCTCTCGACCACCCGTTGTGGTACGTGTGTGAGCTGTGAAAGAAGCTTTACTTCAAAACACTCTCTTGACAGCATTTGAACTACAAATGTGAGTCCCTCACTGATTGATGCAGGTCAGGAATCAGGGCGTCCCACGTGCCGTTCCACACCCCTCAAATCTCAGTCCCGTGTTGTGAGCGATCAGCCCGGGGCCACGACAGAACGTCTGACCCTTGCTGTGTATCTGACCTGGCTGTAAAACAAATACACACATCACTCCCTGGAAAGCTTCTTCTCTCTCCCTGGGCTAAATCAGAAGAGAGACAGTTCTTTTTTCTTTGGTTTGGGTTAACTAATCCAGTTAAAGGAGGATGACAAGTTCACAACAGCAAACTGGAGAATGGTGGGAAATATTTACCACCCCAGAATCCTGTCTGGCCGACCACTTAACAACGCCAAGTCCTCCAGTTTCCTCGCAGCCCGTTGCTTTCACAACAGCGCAAGTCACAGCCAATCAATGTAGCCCTCCACTTCATCTAGCCTAACACGTCTCTTGTGGATTTTATTTAGACTGCGATGGCTGAACATAAGTCCAGACGTGCATCCCATCACGGCTAATTCTTCTGTGAATGTGAGGAGGTGGGGAAGGAAGCGACTGACGGCAGCATTCCTTCCTATTCCTAAAAAGGGAAAGCACGGGCACATTTTTGCCATAGTTCAGGATGGAGGGAGGAAAATGAGGGACTGTGATTGATAGGTTTTGTAAAAGGAAGGATTACAGAATGAATGTGAGAGGCACACAAACAGATTAGTGTAAAGAGAGGCTGGTGAAATGAACATCGCTGTTAATCCGCTGTGATTTGGTTGATGTCGAATCTTTTATGAGTGCTAAAGAGAGGCTTTTAAATCAGCTATGATCTAAGACCAGGAGGATGTGTGTCATTTACAAATCTCAGTCCAGTCTTTAAAGGGAACAACTCCCATGCAGATCTGTTCTGCACCAAGATACAGCACCAAAAGAGTACACAGTGTCCAAGAGAGCCAGAGAACATAGGCAGGAGGTTTCCTTGTATGTTGATCACCAAAGGAAGGAGCATAAAACAGACGGTGTTTCTTTACATAGACGGTATCTGTTCTGTGTTTTGACTTCTCACTTGGTCCGGTGAAAACATAAAACATATATGGTCAGCGTTGCTCCTGACCTCTCTGACCGTGCCTGACCGAAAAGCGTTCCACGAGATCCTTTAAACCCATTAGCAGATAAATCCAAAATCCTGTGCAAAAACCCGACCGTGGCACAGATCTGAGCGTCTTCCCGGCGAACCAAACAAACCCCTAAGAGGGAAAACATTTCCAAAGCTCCAAAGCACCGACGGCCAGAAAATGTGAAACCATGCGTGATGTTGGGACCCTGAACTGAAACATGGGGATGGTGAATACTTATCGGAGGTTGTCAGGGTGAGAAAAGAAAACAGCTTTGTGGGCATGAAGATCCCATCAGGCACTGAAAGCCAAACAGGGTTAACAAGTGCTTGTCCTTGCAGAACTTAATGTGGGAAAAAAAAATGTATTTGGTTTATGCCATTATTGCACAACTGAAGAGTGCAACAAAATTCACTGTTTGTTTTCTCGCTTTCGTACTCCCTCCTCTATTTTGGCCCTAAACGAATTTTCTCATCCTTACCCAAATACACAAATGTCACTTTTCAGCGTCTCCTTGAGAAGAAATGTTGATAATCTGCCCAAGAATTCTCCAACAGCAGCAATCCCATCTCTTTCATCCGTCATTTCTCATTTACACATGAACCCGCTGTCCTGGGTGGAATTGGATCTATTTGAGCACGTTCTGGTCTGCAATTCCTTTAAGTTAAATAAGCATATTTGGTCATTTTTTCAGCCAGGAATAATCAACAACAAAAAAGGCACTGCAGACATGTTTAAATAGCCTGGGAGTAAGTTATCTATAATCATGTTTCCATTCAGCTGTGCAGGCAATCTTACATAAACATGCAACAAAACAATGTGATGTGAATTAGGTGTGCTTTGACTGGCACAGAAACCAGGAACAATAAAATGAACTTGGCCGCATCAGGAAACACTTAGCTGTAAATGGGGTGTTGTTACTTATTCATGAAATGTGTTTCCATTGTTTTTTAATGTAGAAAATTAGCACGACGTTTCTTCTGAGGACAAACAAGACATTTTCCTACCGCAACACTTTCTTTCCTTTTGGCAGTGTTGAAGCAAGCTTGTGGAGTTTTCCTGTCAACAAGCAACAGTTATGTGCCCATTCAGAGGGTTTGTTTTTTTTAACCCTAATGCTGTCTGCGTATTCTCACAAATATGTTAAACGCGTCGGCTTTTCGACTAAATTGTACTTCGTCTGCATGTTTCAACCACTGACTGGTGATCAGCAGAGTAATGGGATGAAACAGGAAGGAAACAGAAGACATGAGCAGTGTTTGCTTCCCTTCTCAAGCAGCATGTTAAACTCCACACCGGTATCTAATCAGGTGGCTACATCCACTCTCACTCCCTCATTTGCGTCCAAGCACCTTGAGGGGAGACATTGTTCGAGGCAGGTAGAGACGACCCACTTTACAAAGAGGAGAATGAAGAAAAAGAACATCCTCCATCAGAACAGCGACCATCTCAGTGTGTTGTGGGAGTTCAACCACAACACCGACACGCAGCCCTCTCCTCTTCTCTTCTCTTCTC
>JAUESE010000061.1:6920613-6932272 GCA_032274725.1 Malacoctenus triangulatus
AGCAGCCAGAGCACGAGGGGGGAAATGTTAGAGAAAAGCATAAAGAGGACAGAATAAATCCACAGTTTGGAGAGTTTTCACACAATCAACAGTCTCTCTAACCTTTCCTCTCTCTCTCTCTCTCTCTCTCTCTCTCTCTCTCTCTCCCTCTCTGTCGGTGCCAGTGTTTAGTGTTTACAGCGGTTAAGCTGGCTTTGCAGAGTAATTCTACTATTATTAGCCAGCATGACAGCTAATGCTGCAACGAGACGTTCACAATGGCCCCTCTCAGTCTGTCTGGTGACCCCTCTATTTGCCGATTTGCTCCGTGGCACTCTACCATTATTTTTGTCCCCCCACTCAACCGTTACAACGCAATGCAGTCCACCACAAATGCAGGCAAACATCACACCCAGTCCAGTCACTTCCTCTTTACAATGTCAACACAATTTCCTTCTTTTAGCATGTACAGTTCAGGATGTAACCACTTCAGCAGGCCATTGTTGATCCCTGGGTCCAGACAATGTTTGTGCTCATAGCATGGAGAGCCAGGTTGCATGATTTTCTCTGATGAAACTGATTTCCCCGTTCATTTGCATGGAGTGGCCTTTTCAAACTGTGCACAAGGGGATGACAGGGAGGAAAAATCCTCAATTAAAAGCTGCTCTTCCACCTAGTGGCGTACGGGCACACATGCACCCACTGGTGGTGAGGTGAAGCTTGGACTCGCGGTGGAGACGACTGGAGAGGCGGAGACTGAGGCAGAAGAGAGTACGGCCAACGAGAGCGAGCGAGAAAAGGGAGGAGGCAGGCAGAAAGAGATGGAGGCCGGGAAAGAGGAGGAGGAGGAGGAGGAGGAGGGGTGACGAGAGTGAGGGAGAGATGTGGGGGAGAGATAGAGGAGAGAAACACAAGTATTCTCTTTGAAGCTGACTGTACTCTCTGAAGAGGACGGTTGCATAATTCCAGCTGAAAAATAGCCCGTCAGTGTTGTTTTTATCCCCTCACTCTCGGAGTTTCCTGTTCGGGCTATGATCCTGACAGCTCCGCAGATAAAAGGAAGATCCACTATGACACGCGACATGATATAAAGCTTAAACGTGTGCAACAAAGTGAGCGTGCAGGCCTACACAAACCTTCCGACTGTGCTTTTGCGATGCATACGACTGTAAGATGGACAAAATGGCCTATTTAGATATCGTTGCTCCCACTCACAGACTCATGACCAGATGAGTAATCGTCCCTGCAGGTATTCTGGCTTTGAGTGTGTGACTGCTTGTATTTTTTTTCACTCCCCCTCTCTCCTCTCAGTCTCAGTTATGCTCACTTATGTAGGCTAACTCTCACACTGGATCCTATTATGCGTCAGGACGTCACATGACACGGGATTAGACGAGCTCCCTGTTGGATTCCAACTCATAATTGAGGTTTTCAGGCTCGTCTTTCTATAATTGCCCTCAAATTAATCAGTTATTCTCGTCATCGTTCAGCCTCCTCACTCACTCTCCCACCTAATCTACCTTTCGTGTTGTTGTTCGAAATTGACTCGCGACATCCTTTTGTCGCCCCACTGTGAAGACTCAACCTTAAAAGTGTGTCTTCTTCTCTTCCTCTCAGGTCCAAGATGGGCGTCCTGGAACTTGGGCATCTTCATTTGCATCCGCTGTGCCGGTATCCATCGAAACTTAGGGGTCCATATATCCAAGGTCAAGTCTGTCAACCTGGATCAGTGGACCCAAGAGCAAGTCCAGGTCAGAGCGTCTCGCTGCTGAAATAACCCCCCAAACTGTGTGTGTGCTGTGAGTCTCTGACTTCACCTGGAACCATTTAACAGGAAACAGTTCTGAAATCTGCTTCTCATCCTCCTCGCCGCTCTGATTCTGAGCTCGCAGCTTGTTGATCTTTCCACTGACACAGCCGTCAGTCCCTCTGACATTGGTGAAGGACTCCTGGTCTGTGACATCACACACAACAGTGACACCACCAGCTCCTCTGTGGTGGCTGGATGGATCAGACGCTCGCTGAAAGCTCCGAGTGTGTTGTGATATTTTGTGCTTTGATTGGATTCAGAAGTAGATGTGGCCAATATAAAACCCCGATGCTCATTAATGAGCCGCCTAAATATGGATTTACCCTTTTACTTACTCAAAACAGCATGACAGGGTTGATTGAGAAGATTCAAATCGTTTCTACTTTTTGGATGTTGTCCGTGGGATTTGGAGATGATATCCACTCTGGTATAAACACAGTAGGCACTCTGCTGAATAGCCACTTTCTCATTGGTATGCTGCTCATCCTGTCTGGATCTGATAAGCGCAACAGTCAGCGTTATGCTCCGCAGTGAGATGAAATTTCGCCGGTCAGCATTTATTGTTTTCTCAGTTTTCCACCTTCAAAAGGAGAGTTTAGACGGGGGGAATTCAGGAATGAGCGGGACGTGCCGACAACGTGACTCGTTTCGTCCTGCGTTGGTGTCCACAGTGTGTCCAAGAGATGGGGAACGCCAAAGCCAAACGTCTTTACGAGGCTTTTTTACCCGAGTGCTTCCAGCGGCCCGAGACGGACCAGTCCGCCGAGATCTTCATCAGGGACAAGTATGATAAGAAGAAATACATGGACAAGGTCATAGACATCCAAATGCTCAGGGTGAGTCCTCACATATTCAGAAGAAAAGGATGAGATTGGATCTGAATCAGCAAACAAAAACCAAGTCAAAACAGTGAATTATCTAGTTTGTTTATCCAACACTGCGCTTGAACATGGCTGTTCATTGTAGTTGTCCAAACACACTTCAAAAAATTTATTCTGTTTTCTTTGTGCAGAAAGAAAAAAGTTGTGAGAACATTCCCAAGGAGCCGGTGGTGTTTGAGAAGATGAAGCTGGTAGGAATCAGACCACGCCTGCCCTTTTTTACTTGCAGTTTTGACATTGAATCGAGCTCAGACTAACAGAAAGGACGAGCTGAGGACAGAAGGGGAGAGGCAGGTTCAGCCTGCGATGGTGGGATGACTCGCTTTGCAGAAAATGTCTCAGTTACAACCAGCACAGGAAAAATCAGACTCTTGGGATGAGATTTATTTGTGAATGTGGAAGTGGTGCATCAGGATGTGTCGTTTTTGTCTGTTTCGACAGAAAAAAGAAATCAGCCCGAAGACGGATTCCCAGTCTGTGACAGACCTGCTTGGACTAGGTGCTGTCCCTCACTACACATGCAAACTCACTACCTGTACAGTGGCACCAACTCTGCTTTCAAGTAATACCTCATAAATACAGTATTTGTTTGATATTATGTCGCAAGAGAACAAGAAAATTCATGGTTTAAAGCAGAAGCATTTGTGTTGCCTTAACATATCAAATCTGAAGGCAGAGTAAGCACAGCCAACGTACAGGTTCAGGTTTGAGAAACTGATATTTATTTGGGCAAATTGATTCGAAAATGAATTGTTTGCGCTCGAAAACACTCAACATCTCTGTGCTTCCAACTGCTCCCGATTAGATGCCCCGGCTCCGAGCCCTGCAGTGTCTAATGGTGGAGGACGTGTTCCAGACAGTAATGAGAGCCCGGTGGTGTCTAATCCAGCTCTGGCACATCCTGCCCTGGATCTCTTCAGCTCCCTCCCAGCCCCCTCCTCCGCATCCTCCACAAAGCCCCCGGTAGCTCATATACATATACGCGTCTCTGCCTGTGCATGCTTTGCCTCCGTTGTCACCTCGGCCTGGGTCCTGATGGCCTCCTCTCTCGTCTCGCTTGTGTCCCCCCGCACCCCCTCCAGCCCGTCTCCAGCTCCATGCCTCAGAGCAGAGTGACTGCCTCAGTGCCTGAGAATCTCAGCTTGTTCCTGGACCCCAAATCCAAAGCAGACGAGGGCGCCGTCAAGAAGCTGTCCAAGGATTCTATTCTCTCCCTCTACGCCTCCACGCCCTCGGTGCACGCCAGCAGCATGGCCGCGCACGGTGAGGACGGGAGACGTCTCCCTGTGCCGCTGTCCAAATGTAGAAATATGGTGACAGTCACTTCATCGGCCTGTTTGTCTCTCCCAGGCTTGTACATGAACCAAATGGGATACCCGACGCACCCGTACGGCTCGTACCACTCCCTGGCCCACGCAGCCGGAATGGGAGGCGCCATGATGACATCACAGATGGCCATGATGGGGCAGCAGAGCAGCCTGATGGGGGTCCAGCAAAGCGGCATGATGGGGGTTCAGCAGAGCTGCATGATGGGACAGCAGAACGGCCTGATGGGCGCTCCGGGGGTCGTGGCTCAGCCTGGCGGCGCCGTGCCGCCGCCGCCGCCGTACATGACCCAGGGCATGATGGGGCAGCAGCAGGGCACGATGATGCTGCCGCAGCAGAACGGCATGATGGGGCAGCCGCAGCCGCAGCAGAACGGCATTTTGGGAGGCGTGGCCACGTTGCCCCATCAGCAGGGTTACGGAGTGCAACCGGCCCAGCAGCTGCAGTGGAACATCGCTCAGGTGTGTGTTTGTTTCCAACAGCGCGGTGAGAAAACAAACAATGCAGCTCCCGTCAGACACGCTGTGTTTTTCTGCTTTTTCAGATGACTCAGCATATGGCAGGCGTGGACCTGTACAACACCAATGGCGCGATGGGATACAGCAGCCAAAATATGGGGGGCCCGACAGCTCCCAGTTCGGCGCACATGACGGCACACGTTTGGAAGTGATCTCATCCTCCACAGAGAAGCGACGAGCCCCGCAGAGAGAGAGGACAGCCGTAGAAACCTGTGGATCAGACTTCCCATGAGACTTTTTTGTAACGCGAGGGAGGAGGAGGAGGAGGAGGAGGAGAAGGGAGGGGAGGAGGAGCTGACAGGTGTGCAGACGCTGAAAAGGGTTTGTGAAACCACTACTACCTCTCGTTCCCTCTCCTCTCTGCCCATGCTTTACCGTGCATCCATAGCCATGCTCTGCAGCTCTCCATGTTTGCCTTCAGGACTTTTTATCCGCGTGTCAACAACACAACAAGGTTCAGAGGCCAGATGTTCGGGCTCCACATGACCACACATCGACTGTGGCTGTCGAGTAGCTGCTTGTTTGGAGTTTTTTTTTTTTTGGAGAAGATTAACTGTTTTTCATACTTTCAGCGCTTCGTTTTTAGCGTTTGGCCTCGTTGAAACAGCTCAATTGGTTCGTGTCACATGATAAAGGAGCAGCGACAGGCACCGCGTTTGAGGCTCGATAGGTTGATATTTTCCTAATTTTTTGACGACGTTTCCTAACAAGTGTTTACGCAACAGAGGTAGTGACTTTTTAGCAGCAAGTGCAACTTTATTCAGCATACAGGAGGTTGAGATGTTAAGAGAAGAAGCGCTTAAAGCAGCATTTCCTCCCGCGCGAGAGGAAGTGCTGCTTTTTAAGGGTTGGAGCAGAATTAGGTCCAAGTTACTCTCTGCAGCGAAGGCGTTTCTAACTTTTTCATATTATCTAAATTTAAAGCTTCCTTTCAAGTGTATATTCTTAGAACAACGTTGGAGCAGCAAGAAAGCTGAACGAAACAGCCCTCTTCTTCTGATGTCTCATCTCAATACGAGCAGAGCTTCTTGGAATCTCAACAATAAAGTGTCAAAAAGTCCTCAACTGGATTCTGGGAGACCAAAGATCAATGCAAGCTTTATTGTGGCGGTACAGTATTCCCGTTTCTTTCCTGTAGAGCCACCAAACTAGTGATGAGCAGAAAATTAACCAACAGCAGTCCAGCTGTGTGTTCCGATCCGGTCTTAAAAACTCACTGTGCTTTCTCCTCAGCGAGGTTAGGACACCTTAATCGATAGTTAAACAAGTCACTTGCATGTAATGTCACAATGTAAGCGCTCGCACCTCTCACGTTAGAAACCTTCCTTGTACAATGGAGGCCTCAAATAACACTGAATGTCTGTAAATAGGAGAGTAGCTGCGAGTGAGGCAGAGACACGAGTCGACTCCGAGGTCCAGATCAGCCGTTTTTTTTTTCTCCGATGCTTCCACTGAACTGCATGAAAAGAATGTTTTTTCTCTGATTGTTCATGTAACGTGTGTTTAATCACATTCCCTGAATGTGTCTCTCTGAATGTTTTTCTCTGCTGTACGTATCAATCAGTCCACGACCAAGAAGACAGAAAAAAAGACAACAAAAACAACAAAAACACAATGAATGTGTGTCTTGAATGTGTTTCTCGACCAAACTGGGCTCGCTTTACATGCAATCAAATGTGACTGTCCAGTTTTGATATTTGACTCAGCGTGTACTCGTGTGTCTCTTGGATTTTTTGTGGTCAGCAAAGTCCTGTCGATGATTCCGCTCATCCTCCTCTTTTATCCCCGCCCCCCCCACCACCACCACCACCACCAGTTCTGCTTAAACTGTCAAACTGTGCAAACTGTGACACTGCTGAGGACGTTTTCAGGTCATTCGGCAACGTCTATTATTTGGGCAAATCTCATTGTGAGACGAGAGATGTCACTATACAACCACAGTCGGTCGCCTCGCACAGAAACGCCTCCGTCTGTCCTGATTATTCCTCAATCCTTCCTCTACACGCATGAAGCCATTAGTGTGAATACTTGTTTTTCTGTTGGTAGGAACCACCTCGGTCTTAATTTGCAGCTTTCGACAAGAGTAACAACACGGAGGCTGAAGACACTCCAGCGTAATGAGGCTGCTGCGAACATGAGCAGCCCAGCCTTCACTGCCCAGCCCCCCCCCCCTCCAGGTATTTCTGTCCAGTCCAGCTTCTTCGGTGGAAGTTTAGGTGCCGGTGTGACAGCAGCATTTCACTTCCTCTGCTGAGGGCGATGTCATCACACGGGAGCGCGCCGTCTCTGCAGTGTAACAGCTGGTCTGTTGGTGAGCAGCCAGAAGTTTCTGGAATCCATCTTGGTGGATAACGAGGCTTCACCTGGCGGCTCACACCTGATCTGTTCCCGTTCCTGTCCGGCTCCATGACACTCAAGCAAACAAAGGAATGTATCTTTTTAAGTACCTGTCAATGAAAAACATTGTGAATACGATTATACTTTATTCGAATGTATATCAGTTCTGCATTTTTTTTTTCACCTGCTTCACCTTTTTTTGAATGATTGTCGACACAAATCCAGTAAACTTTTACAATCTGTGACATATGCTACTCGTCCCTGTGAAAATATCAAATAAATATTGTTTTAATTTAAATTAAAGTGCTGCTTTTCTTGATTGAGCTTCATTCAACTGGCGGGTCACTGGGGGAAGAAGGTGGTGCAGCCAAAGGGAAAGTGCAAGGGAAACAATTGAGTCAATCAGAGGCAAATTCTTGTGATTCAAATAAACTTTATTGACTTTGCGTCCAGATGTCAAAGGGCATGCAAATACAGGCTTCTGAATTTGAAATAGTTTTTTTTTTTTTTCTTTTTTGTTTCTCCTCAGTGTGGATCTATTTTCTTACAAAACTACGTGCACCTTAAGTAATCAATTTTGCAGCGTACAAACCACAAAAATACCAGTTTTACATTATCAAATACTGCACATAGAAAACATTTACAAAGCACAGGTATAAAATTACAGCTCCCTTTTTCGTCTTCTCTTGCCATAAACTGCATCCTTTTCATCAGACGGTCTGCTCTGTGTGGCCCCTGCCTGCTATGCGCTGTGAAACTCTCCTCGCTGGGAAGCTTTAAGGCTGGGTCAGACAAGACCAACGCTCATTCACCAACGCCGGCGGAACCAACTCAACTGGGCCCAAACGGTTCGTTCAGTTTTCAGGGTTCTCGTTAGATTTGACGCTCAATTTCCATCCTGCAAAGAAGCGTTTGGACGCTTCGATGTGGCCTCTAAAATTTAATCGTTGGACTTTTCGTCTCAAAGTTGGACCGTCAGTTGTGTTTTGTGCTTTGCCGGCCTTGATAGAATGAAGGTTGTCTTGACAGTGGGGGGGGGCTGTTTGGGGGAGAGAGGAGGGCGGATACTGTGGCCTTAACACAGTTGTACAGACAGTTGAAAAGGACAAATAAAATGGCTGCACGGGGAACTTGTGCTGTGATCTCTGAAAACTGGAGACGAGAATGACTACAAACTCTGTAAACGCTCCTCGGCCCCGCCGCCGTTCTTTCTCCGTCTGCTTTTTCGCTGCTACACCGGCGAACAGATGTATGAAATGCATGCGTCTTTCCGAACAATGTAAAGTTAAAACGGAAAGGAAGTCTGCTGCTTATGAGGGCTACTATAATATCGCGGCTATTCACGACGCTTTGCATGCTCTGTTGGCTCCAGATTGCTTCTAGTGCCGGAAAATGCTTTTGTGTGTCGTTTGTCACGGCGGTGGCTCGGCTGACACGGACACCACCTCTCCAGCCGAGGCGAGCCCCCCCCCCCGGGTGGGAGGGGGCCACAAACACACCTCGGCGGAGGCTACAGCCACTGGTTATTGCCAGGAAAATGTAAGGCGGGGGGGGATCCATGCTACTGGAAGAAGATCGCTCTGTCCCGTCACTGCTACGTGGTGTGATCGTCGAAAGGATTCAACACGGGAACGTCATCGGCGCAACCATGCGGCAAACATTTTTTTGGACGAAAGTACAAATATAACAATTGGGGAAAGGGACGGGGGGGGGGACGGGGGGGGGGCAATCTTTCTCTAAACCTGTCTTGGCGATTCAAATCAATTTTTAAAAAAAAGAAGAAAGAAAAAGCTCTTCGCCAGACAGAGTTCATGCTTGTTTCGAACACAGAGCTGTTATTTTAAAAACAAAAATGATAAGACATACAGTTTACAGTACAGTAGTGAAATTTGGGGGGGTGGGGGGGAGAGGGGAGGGGGGGGCTGCCTGAACAGACGCAGGCAAGGCGACCCCCCTCCCTGGAAAAGTCTTCAAAGAGACGATAAAGCAAAATCGCACTCCGTTTCCGGCGTGAAGACTTAGAAATACATTCAGAAAAAACTATACATATACACAGATATAACTTCAGTACAATATTCCAAGCAAAATACATTTGTCAAAACTTTCAGTTGTGTGCTACAAGAGTGAAGCAATGTCTCCTAAAGTAAGGCCATTGTAAACTGAACAAGCCCTCGTTTTTTTGCAGAAAGAAATCTAAAGGCAGGGTTTTGCCCGCGCCACCTCGCCGACTCTCTGTCCCTCGATAACATCTCTGTGCTTACAAAAATAAAATCCGCTTCCCACCGACGCGACTCGGGTTGACGAAAGACGCAATATTGGCGTTTTTGCAAACGATAAAACTGGGCTAAAAAAATAAAAATAAAAGAAATGCTGAGTGGGTTCACGCCAGGAAGCAAGCAAGTCCGAAGAGTTTACATTCTCAGTATCTGCAGCCCTTTTTCTCTCTTAAATAGAAGCATATCGACATGCTAGCTCAAGCTGATTCGGTCGGTACCCGTCTGAAACACGCACGTGTTCCCAAGCAAAACTCTGATGAATGATTCGACGTCATGCATCACACTACAACATCCCTGGTCGGCCATCGCCCGACGCCACGTGGACCCTGAAACCCCTGCTGTGACCCTGCTACTGGGGAGGTTCGAGGCTGCGTTCCAGTTGCCAACAGCTTGGGAAGAAGGGAAGTGAGATGCTGGGACCGGAGGAGACTGGAACGCAGCTTCGACGCTCGTTTTAGGCTCTCACAGAGCTTCTCACACCAATCGAAGACAGCAGATACTGCATCCAAGCCAGCAAAGTGTGTGTGGGCCTGTGTGAGGAAAAAATTGCAACTTGTCATTTTTCCACCTTGTGATCAAAGCCATGATAAAGAACAATATTAAAGTGGTCAAATCTGACAACCCTGATCTCTTCATTGTGGTCCCCAACGTTTAAAGTGAATTTTAGACCAAATATCTACATACTCATCTCTCTCTCTCTCACTCACACCTTGCTGTTCAATAAATGCACCTCCAAAAATGCACACACGCACGCACGCACACACACTTTTGAAGAAAGGCAATATATAATTTTTTTTTCCTTTTGGTTGCAAGGATGAAATAAAAGAATCTGGATAAATTTGGCAACAGCTCTCAGCCTGCCATAAATATACGTCTGATAAGTTTATAATACACCTTTTTGCAATATCTCTTTTCCTACTTTCGGGTTTCAGAACAGTTACTGTATAGGAAGGGGGGGGGCTAATAAATATACAACAAGGGGACACAGAGTCTCATACAAGCTCCAAAACATTTGGAATAACATTAGAAATATCAACATCATCAGGTTTACCAAGGACTGAACATTCAGCAGGGAGCTATACAAGTCTAGAAAGATCATTTAGGTTGGACTTTTTTTTTCAGTTTCATGTTGTTTTCATATTATTTCTATATGTTAAGTTGCACACACTAAAAACATTGTGTGCAAATATCAAGTGCCCTTTTTTTCCCTTCATGCCGGCTGTTCAGAAAACATTAATACAAACCAATAAGGTTCCTAATATCACGTCCTTGGAGTGACAATGTGAGTGAAGATCCGGCCTCCAAATATGACACCAATATGAAGCCGGACCTTGTTTCTAAAAATAGGTTGTGTCCAACCTTCAGCCCTCCTCCTCCCAAATATTCAAGAATGCCAGAAATCCCTTTTTCCAAAGTTTAAAGAGCTTTTAAAATGTGACTTGTTGCTGTTCTGAGGTACTGAGGAAACGAAAGCTCTCGGCTTTTTTCCCTTTTTTTTTCGCTGTGAGGAATGAGCTGTACAGTCTCAGCACAGGAGCGAACGCACAGTGGCGATACAACCAAATGTGAGCTCATAAACGCATGAATGGCAGCTATAAAAGTCAGACCCCCCGCCGCGCACTGCTGACACACAACAGCCTCCGAGCATCTTAAAATATACTCAAGTTGTGAAGTAGACGTCAAATCAGGCAGAATCACAACATGTGAAGGATTAATTCTTCATTTTAAAACCTTTTTTTTGGGTCATTTCCCAGAAAAAAAATGTTCATTTTGACATTTTTTTTTGGTTGATGCCCCTTTTTAAGCAACTTGAGAGTTTTTCAAACACATGACCTAACCTTTGTCGGAATGTTTCAAAGGTTTCATGAAGTTGTTGCAAATAAAAGAGCTCAAACTGAGTGTCCCAGCGGGCCGAGGGGATTTATACGCTGACTTCAAAAATGCACTCGCGTTGCATTTTCATGATGAAAGATTCAGAGGAGGGCTTCACAACATGACTCGATGAACAAAAACCAACAAGCCAACACGTGGTTAAACACTGCAAGTGTAGGAATACAAAACAAAACAAACATATTTTACAGTAAAGTGCTATCGCAAACACAAGCTTCTTTTCCCCAACAGGAAATGCTGAATAGGATGCTGAAAGGTGTGTCGCTGACATATTGCACCTGGAACAAGTAGATCTACCATATATGGCAGGTTACATTTCATGCGAGCAAAGAAATACTGACGATATAGTCAGATATCAAAAAATGAAAGCTTAGGACGTGTTTGATGCATTTACAACAGGTTTAGTTACAGTGCAGGGAGGGTGGCTGAAGAGAAGGTGGCGAGGTTATCAAAGTGGTGCTTCGTGTGTGCGTGTTTGCCCGTGTTTGTGTGTGGCGCTGGAGCAAAGCACGCTCCTCCATCTCCCTGCAACAACCTTCATCAAACAGAAAGAGTGTGAGGAAAGATCAATGAAAGAGCGATACAAACAGGGCGTTTGTGTGGGTGTGGGTGCTGGTGGTGGGGAAAGGAGTGAGTATGCAG
>JAUESE010000061.1:7147170-7158739 GCA_032274725.1 Malacoctenus triangulatus
CACACACACACACACACACACACACACACACACACACACACACACACACACACACACACACACACACACGCCCCCGCTCTCTCACCCATTCTCCCCATCTCGCTGGGCCATAAATCCGCTGTTGTTTATGAAAATTTACAACATGGCAATACAACTTTACGACGCAGCTCGGCCTCCCATTGGCCCGGGCGCGTCACGTGGCGCGGAGCCGTGAACATGAACTTTTTTATATATAATTTCCAATTGCAGAATAGCGCAGCCTTTTCATTTAACGCTCTCCGGCTTCCACGCCGGCTGTTTTCAATCGCGAACTGCTACATTTTTTAAAAACCTCTCATTTCTCCCTCCGTCTTTTTCCCTCCTGGAGTTTGTTTTTCTTCATGTGTCGGTCCAGCAGGCGCTCGACGCGCAGGAGATATGAGCGGATATGGGAGATATACAGAGGGGGGGCTCCCGGTGCGTCTGGGAACGACAGCTGATAGGAGCCCCCCGGTGCGTCACCGGAGTCCCCTCTGGAGACCGTGTCCGTGTCCCGGGGACCCATCTGGAGACTCGTCTCCTTCGCAGCCCGCCTGCACCTGCACCGCTCCCTCCCCTCACCTCCTCTGTTTACATGCAGAAGCCTCCACAAGGTAAGACTGCTGGAGCTCCTCAGTCCACCGCGCGGCGTCTGAAGGCGGGAGAGTAACTGTGTGGCCAGATGACATTTGTTTTATTTAAATCCTGCGGCTCATTTGCTTCCTCTTTAAATACTCCGAGGATACATCCCCGTGTAGGAAGTGGTTTCATGTTACAGTTTATGGTGATGAGGTGTAGTCTGTACAGCTGCTCAAGCAGAACTACATAAACTCTTTGTTCTCGCACAGTTTCGTGCATTTCATGGAGATGTTCCTTTCATTTATGCTGTTCTGACTTCTTGCTTTTGTTGCTGGATTTAAAATCTCGCCTTTACACAATCCGTTGAAGGGGGAGCGGGGGGGAGGGGGGGGGGATTGTGGCCCTTACATGGTGCTCTTTGACGCCCTCCAGTGGAGGGACAGGGGCTGTTGTGGCTGCGCCTCTGCTGTGCTGCAAATGCAGCGTGCAGACCCGAGCTGAGGAAGGTCGACCTCCGAGTTTTTATGCATTTTCTTGTGTTTAAGTTCTCCTTGTCATGGCCGTGCATGTCAGAACCAACTCTGTGCACCTTTAAATGGTAAACAGGCGAACAAACTGGGGCAAAAATGACATCATTTTACGATTGAATTACGCATTTTTTCTTAATAAAATCTCAAAATCAAGACAATATTTTGAACATTTTAATTCCAATTTGGTTTGGCACGTCTATGCGCTTAGTGGTACTGATCGTATTTTAAGAGGAGTTGCACTTTAACGATGTCTTGTGTGATCCAATGACCGGCTGTTGGTTTTTATGATGATAAGAATGAAAATACAAATTAAAAAATACCTGCCGTTTAAAAGATGTTGTTGTACAGCTATGAATTAACCGGATCATCCTGTTTCTATTGTTTAATTCCTGTTCCTCCTCGTTTTGTTTGGCTACATTGTGAACTGTCAATATCTGCGCAATTATCGCGAGTTGATTGGCTGGAAGTATTTCGAGTGCAAGTGTGTGAGGGTGCCTGCAGAGTGCACTGCCCTCCTGTTTTCCCGCACCAGTGACACCCCCCTCACCACCGCCACCCTCCTCCTCAGCCCGACACACGTCTCACACCAGCGCGCACTCACTTCTTTCCGCTTCTGTCTCTTTTAGTCCTTCTTTAGTTCCTGGGTGTGTCCCCGTCCCAGCCACAGAAATAATTTCCGTGGGAACTTTGTTGCCATTGGCCGACCCATAAATCAGCTGCTGGAGCTGGACTTGTTTAGCCAACACACACACTCGGGTGCAGGCCGCCACTTTACTGTGGGCCCAGTGTGTGCGCAAGGGGAGCCCGGCATTCACCCCGGCCCGCACCGTGCCTTCTGGGGGTCTGTTACCACAAAGGGCGCGCATACCTGGGACAGAATCAATAATCCATCTCAATGTTCTTGTCAGTAACACAGGAATGGGCCTGTGCGGGCTAAATTGGCTGCTCTGGGGAAAAGGGCACGCGGAGTAAGCCAGGAGACAAGTCTGCTTTATTCCAGAGACGAAAGGTGCCATAAAAATTCCAGGAGAGGAGAACCAAACGGAGCGCGCCGGACGCGGCACCAGACCCGCGTCTGGCCCGTCTGGGGGCTCACCCGGTCCTCTGCGCTGGCTCCATTTTTTTCTCGGCTGCTCTGGCTTTCTAGTTTGGATCAACGACTGACACTTTAACACTGACTCAAAATCAGCGCTACGATACTTGAATGACCTCCAACGATGTTGGAATTTTAAAGAGTTCCTTTTTAAACGTCTGTCGTGTTGCAAAACTACATTTCAGGAAGCGTTTTTGTGCGTTTGACAGTCTAACAGAATTAGGCTGTAATACACGGCACATGATGTTTTTTTTCCCAACCTTTTTAGAAGCGGAAAAAACACAGTGTTGTGAATTTGACATTTGGTACGAACTGCACGGAGCACAAATGTAGCCTGATAATGTGAATTTCTAAATTTAAAACGTTCACATTTTTAAAAATAATCACGGTCTTTATCTTCAAATTGTTGCTCTCTTTAGTTCTTCATTGTTTGGTCTCCTGTCGTCGGTCTGTCTTAGAATTACAAAGTCACATAAAAAAACAAAGCTCCGAAATGTGTATTTTCTTCTGTAAAAGGAAATAAAGTGTTATTATCGATGTTCTGTTGATTCGCAAACCAAATCGAGAAGCTGCTGCGTGTAAAAGCGATTGACTTATAGTCAATTTGACAAAGGGGAAGCGTTTAAATAAGACCGAAATAACGGGACGCCGGCGAGAGCCTCGTAATAGCTCCCGTCTCAGTGTTTGTGGTTTGGCATCGTTAAATTTTAACGTGCGTATAAACCATATTTTTTCGTGTTCATATAAAGTCTATACATGTAGTTATTAATTTTCAAAGTTGCGCAGACGACGGGCCCCTGAATGGCAGTCTGTGTGTTTTTATTCGATAATGTGATGTGCCGCTTTTATCTCCCCACCAAAACATTTATGCATTAGTATTTTTCCCACAAGAGGTCGTTCGGTTATTTTATGATTATAAGAGTAACAGTACGGTGAAACACGCGGCTCTGCCTTCAATGGGCTTTTATTCTATTAGCCGCACTGACTGACTGCACTGTTTACACCCATCGGCCATCATAACATGCAGAACAGACTCTGATCGAATTATTTCTGTACACTATCATCGCTGAGATTGCACTCCCAGCGTGTCACTTGTTGTATTGTTTAGGGGCCCGGTGGTGGTGGTGGTGTGTTTTTTTTTTTTTTTTTTGCCGCAATGGTCGTTAACCTCCGAATGACCCCGCGCTCTGCCTCCGCCTCGGAGAGCGCCGCAGACACGCAGTGCTACCGTCGAGCCAGAGGATGGCGCACCACGACAATTCAAAAGAGCCAAACCGCGGCTGGGAGCTCGCCCCAGCCACGAGCGCACGGAGGCGCGCACCCTCCACATCCCACCCAGTATTTCCTGCGTGCACGAGTTTACCTCTGGAGGTCACCAAGCAGGATTTACGACTGGTCAACAAAAGCACGTGATTCCTTGCCGTACCCCATATTTGGGTGCCTACGTAAGAGAGAATCAAGTCCATGTCCCACTCATTTCCATAATTCATCATAAATTGTGCAAGGGTGCTATAGGACGCGCTAAACCATAAGAGCCACAAATCAAGAACACAGGTTTATGCTGTTTACTATCCGAAATAACGAAAAAACACCAACAATACCGACAACCAGCAAACGGTGGAACTGTCAACAAATGAGCTCCTATTTTGTGAACTCATTCTGCGGTCGCTATCCCAATGGCGCGGACTTCCAGTTACATAATTATGGAGACCATAGTACTGCAAACGAGCAATACAGGGACTCTACGGCCATGCATTCCAGCAGGTACGGCTATGGCTACAACGGGATGGACTTAACAGTCGGGCGGACCGGCACCGGACACTTTGTGGGCAACGAGCGGACGCCGGGTTACTCCCCGAGTCACTCAGCGGCGACGACAGCCTCCGTGGAGCCCGTCAGGTACAGCCAGCCCGCGAGCACCACCGGCAACGCGTCTCTCTCGCCTCCACCTGACCCGCTCCCGTGCTCCTCGGTCGCCAGCTCGTCCCCGGTCCCCGAGACACAGTCCCAGCACAGAGCCGCGAAGAACTCCATAGCGACCCCGTGCTCAACCCCGTGCGCGAGCTCCAACGGGGGAGGCGCGCTGCTGCTCAGCCGGGACTGTGTGTCCAAAGCGTCCCCCCTGGAGGAGGAGAAGCCCGCGGGAAGCGCACCGACAACTCCTCAAAATGTCACCGACTCCAGCCAGCCGCAGATCTACCCGTGGATGAGGAAACTGCATATAAATCACGGTAAGCTGCTCTCTTTCGTGATATTCCGTCGATTCTGTTTGTTGCGTAAAGCGCTGTGGGAATGTTTGGTAAAAGATAAAGTCATCTGGCATCCGGGCAGTTTTGTAATTCCATTTAAAGTAAATATTTCTCAGTACGTTGCGTTGTAGTTACTCAGAGAGCCCGAAAAAATGCGCTTGGCCAGGACAGATGGTGCCATATGCGCATCTCACCTGTTTGGTATCAGTGTGTCCCAGGTACGGGATAATACGAAAATCACCATTATGTCTGGATGAGAGGATTATGATAATAAGACACCAAATTAATACTGTTTTTCCCACTTATTCTCTTTGTATGTTTACTGCTCGAAAACGAGGAAATTCTTCCCATTTTTCTGTGATATTTCAGTTTTTTATGTTGTAGAAAATGTGTCAGTCTCACTTCAGTGTCCTTTTCTCTGTAGTCTCGTAGAAATGTCCGAAATTCTAAGTGTTTTTTAATCCAACACGCACCCCCTTCCAAAGGAAAAACCATATCTGATCTTAAAAAAAGTTGTTGCCCTCGTGTGAAATGAACTCTATCTGACGAGTGTCTTTATCTCTCTTCCTGCACAAGAATTATCTGGACCGGAGGGGAAGCGGGCCCGGACCGCCTACACCCGGTACCAGACGCTGGAGCTGGAGAAGGAGTTCCACTTCAACCGGTACCTGACCCGCAGGCGGAGGATCGAGATCGCCCATGCCCTCTGCCTCTCGGAGAGACAGATCAAAATCTGGTTCCAGAACCGCCGGATGAAGTGGAAGAAGGACAACAAGCTGAAAAGCATGAGCATGGCGGCCGCTGGCGGGGGGGTCTACAGGCCCTGATGCTCCCACCTCCCACCACCTGATAGCGAGCACTCCAGAAATAAATTTAAAAAGCAAAACAAAAACAAACGAAAAAAAAAAGAGAGAGAGAGAGAGATGATCATATCGACTCGTTCTCCTCCTGTTCCTATTCCAGAGAGACTTGTGAACGGGCTGTGTTGCTGGACAAAGGTGCCCCCCCCCCCCCCCTCCACCTCAGCTCTATGTAGTCCAATTATATCCCCCTTATATTATGTTCTTTTTACTCTCACCGTGGTTATGCTTATGTGAGTAAACTGCATTATGTACAGTTGTCTAGTTTAGGAGTTTAAGAAAAAACATGGAAATAAATGTTTGTTTAAATTATTTCTTGTTCAGACGGAAAAAAATGAATAAAAAGCTTGAAACGCAATCTGCCGCAAATAAAACAAACAACAAAAAAAAATCACAATGTGATGCACTTCACAACAACAGCATAATAAATAAGAGGATTGAGGATGAGCTACGGTTTTGTTAAGCCTTTTTTTTCTATGTATGTACTGTATATGTATGTATTTATTTGTTGGATGTATTGTACCGACTTGTCAAGATAACTTGCTTCCAAAAAAAGTAGAGCCAGCAGAGTACGTATACGCCTTTGTGTGGTTATTGTATGCGTCGTTGTATGGACAGAGGTGCCGACTTGTATGTACAGTAGCCGTGCCTTGTATCTTTGTTTTTGCAGGAGCCGCTGTTTGCGTTTGTTCACCCATGGGCGCAACATCTTAGTAAAAGAAGAAAAAAAAAAAGCAACGTGTTTTTCTGTCTGTTTTTCTCTCTAGCTGTTTTTCTGTGGAGGGTCCCACCGTAAATCTCATCGCCTATGTGTATAACTCCATCGTGATAAGCTTTTTGTAAATGTTTTTCAAGGACTGGAAGTCAAGATATATTATAATATTATTAATAATGATCATGATGACGCTGATGGCCGTTATAATAAACTTTCTACTGGAACGGCAGCCTGACACTGAGTTTCTGTATGTTTAAGAGTTCTCTGCAAATAAGGTTTTTGTTTGGGGACAGAATCTTTGAAACCAGCTGGAAAAATGTGAGTGGGCTAAAAAAAAAAAAAACTAAAAAAAAAAGCTTGTGTGTGGATTAAAAATTAGGCCCAATATGCTGAAGTTACGCGTCTCTGAATTCAACAGGTCGCCCTCGGATGAAAGCTGCTGGTTTTACTCACCTTGCTCGGGCGCTGCGTGCTTTCTTTTTTTCGAGGGGTCCTTGGCCACCTAACGGGCTCCGGGGGGCCGGGTGTCCCCCTTTTGCGCACGGGCTCCCGGGCCATTCCCCGGGAATTAGCAGGAGTTTTTTTCGAGCTGTAAACTTTATTAGGGCCGGTTCTGGCTCTCTGACATTTGGGTGCTAAATGAATGGGGGTTTTGTCTATGAATTAGATCGTAAAAATCATCCGGAGAGCGGCCAGATAGGCTCACTGGCCATAAACGGTCACGTGGTGGCCATTAAAGTAAGTTTTATGGTTTTGGGGAGTTGACAGTATATTGCACATAACATATAATCGCACTGACTGCGAGGCTCCGTCTGACTCTCTCTTTGCAGGCTGTAAGTGTTACTTGACCGGTTCAGACCATCTCTGCTGCTCTGTCAGCCTCAGTATGGACCGGACGCTCTCCAGGGCGACGACCGCGTCTCGGGGTAAGTTTCTCCAGACTCCGCCGGCCGCCCGTGAACAGCCAGCCTCTGTTTAACAGTCTTATTATTGTATTCGCTGCCTCTATCCGTCCCTATTAGTCCATTACACTAATTTGTCAGTTGTGGAGTGCTGAATACTGGTCTCGGCAGATGTTGCGCAGGGTTGGGTCCGGCTCATGGCTATTTAATTGCTTCCTTCCCCGTGTAACTTGTTTCCCTCCATCTGTGGTGTAAGTCATAATCCGTTTTTACATGTTGGATAATTATCTCTGTGTCCATTTCCACCCCCACAAACTTGGAGTTGTTGTCGTTTTATTACATTGGAGGATTCACAGACCGTGAGCCAGAAAGTTTCCAAGAGCCTCGTCGAGTGTGTGTGTGTGAGTGTGTGTGTGAGTGTGTGTAGATTTCCCAGATAAAGTTAGGCGTTAATGCAGGCCACGCAGATTTGCAGCTGCAGCTCCCGTTTGATTGGACTCTGCGCGGCGCTGATGACTTTTGGAAGTTGGAGGTCCATCGCTGGGAGAGGGGAAAAGTTGTCGCAGGCTGCGCCGCACATGTTGACACCGTGTACAGCCTCGGGCCGGGCTGTAAACAGTGTCAAGTAAACACAACATGGGAAGAAGCAGCAGCGGGGGAGACGTTTAAAAGGAATTCCGTTTTGTGTCGGCCAGGTCGCTTTTTGTGTGTGTTTGGGGTTGAAAAGTTCAGATGACCTCTTTAAAAAGTCACTCTCGCTCCGGGCTGACCCCTTGGCCGGCCACAGCCACACCAGCGAGACCACCGGACACTGACACGACAAAAACACCAAGTTACACCGAGAGCACGTGCGTCCTCGTGCGACATTTTCTTTGAGAGAATTGCGTTTCCTTTTGTTCTTCTCTTTCTTTTCTTCGATTAGGTGAGTTTGACCCAACGCGCTTCTTTAAAATTTCAAGGATGAAAATAAACAAAAACTTTCCCCCAAAAAAACTTTATTTTATTCCCAATTTCTGACGCTTCCATAACTTTGCAGGCAGCAGTTTGATGTCTGTGATCACGCAGCTTTAGCGGCTCTACAGAGGTCACACCTAAAGTTCCATGTTTAATTGGAAGTTCAGAGGCCTCGATGACTTCAATCCACTATTTGCTCCTGAGCTTTAGACAAATACCCCAACAAATGCATTTCGTTTACCTTTGATTTTATCTTTGAATAACATCTAAAATCTCTTCTTGAAGCTTTCACAGCAGGAGCTGAACTCCAGGCTGAATTCTGGTCGAATGATCGAATCTCTCAGATCGATTTATTGCTGCTTTTTTTTCCCACATTCCACTGAAATATTTGGTCCTTTCTTTGGCGATCATCGCATTTCATAGTTCATCGCTCATTTCGCAGGTTTTTGCTTCTTAAAATCTGATCACAGTTCGTAAACTGACCAGCATCCTCACACAGAAAAGGATTCCCACTTCCTCCGGTTCGAATGTGGAAAAATAGGAAAAGATAATAGGTCGGAGGGAGAGGCGGACTGTTTGAAAATTAAAACCTTTGCCAATATTTCAAAAGGAGATACTCGACAGGGCCCCATGTGCGGCGCACTGCCAGGCAGGGAGAGAGAGAGAGGGAGGGAGGGAGGGAGAGAGAGAGGGAGCGAGGGAGAGGGGAGCGCTGGAGGTTCACGCGGAGGTCAGCCACAGCACCAAGATAAATCTGCATCCTCTCCGAGCCACCAGCAGAGCTCGCTTTAGGCCAAGTTCACTGTCACCCCGCTGCAGAGCAGGAGGAGGAGAACCGCTCACACATCCAGGGAGGACGCGCGCGCGCACGCGCCCACGCGTTAATGACACGTTCGCTTCGGCGTCGCCTATAAGCATAATGCGTATAAATGAAGTTAGCGAAGGAGCGAGAAGCCCGTGGTGATGCTGCGGCGGAGGAGAAGCGTGAGCAGAGGGAGAGGGAGGAAGAGGAGGGGAGAGAACTTGGATGTGTTGCCTCCAACAAAGACTTTTGGCTGCTTTGCTTTTTGCTCTAACGCTAATGAATGATTTGCATATTTTACGGCCCTATTAGTCTTGAGTGGGGAGCTGGCTGGATGGATCTCTTCAGCCTTGTCGCTGGAAACGCCACAAAGTCACAATTGCATTTCAGAGTCTTTGCGCTGGCATCTCCTCCGCTTATGAAATTTGTGGAAACGATCATGGTGATGGCGAGAGATGTACACATTGTTAAAAACCAGCTTTTCGTTTCAGGGGAGGGGTTGGGAGACCGGGTTGGGGTGGGTGTGTGTGGGTGTGTGTGGGTGTGTGTGTGGGGGGGTATCTCGGTGGGCCGGGACTGATGAGAGCGAGATAGCAGCAGAAGAGGAGGAAAAATTGGGGTCAAAAGTTTACGCGCTGAACAAGTCTCCGTCATCTGTTCACTCGGAGCTCGATGCCAGCCTTATAATAGCGATCTTGACTCTCCACACAAAAGACAGAATAGCTTTGCATTACATATGTTGCACGGTGCACTCCAGGTGAACCCTGGAAGCGCAGTGACCTCGCGTTTGGGACCGGGGGAGGGGACCCCCCGCCCGTCCCCGGCAACAAGATTGAGTGGCTGGCGTTTTATTAGGGCGGTTGATTGGTGAATTTCCTTTGAATAAATTGCATTTGATATGTTTAGGGACGAGGGCAAAATTTGCATTTTGAGGATTGATACTCTCGACCCGGTCACAGGGTAATGGGAAGGCCCGCAGCCCCCCAAAACGAGCCCCCGGATCCCTTAAAAAACATTTAGCCCCTCTCTTCCTGATCAGCTGAATAGAAGCCCTTTTAGAGCGCTGAAACGGCACAGATGTTTTAGTGACTGGTAAAGAAAACCTTCTCATTTTTACATTTTTATATTTTTTTCCTTTTGTTGGCGTACATTTTTGGGGGCCTTTTCTGACCAGGCTTATTCACATCCAAAAAAAAATTCTCTTCTCTATTTAGGATGTAAAATTTGTGCGTTTTTGAGGTTTTATGCACACGGGTAAAATCGATAAAACGGACAAACAAGAATTCACGAAAAAATGGCTTTTATACACATTTTATGTGAAAGAAGCAAAATATAAAGAAGTAAAAAAAAATAAACTTGGTTTTGCCAAAATTCTTTTGATCCGGGCGACAAAAATACACTGAATTAGGCCTTCTTTTTTTGAAATCAAAAAATATATTCTGTTATTCGCATTATATACTTTCTGTGTTACAACCTCAAAAATCTGAAAATTTTCTCACTTTCGATTTCAGCGACCTTTATTTTAACGTGTTTCACGTGGGATATTTTTGTTTTTAAATCAGCATTTTTATAATAAAAGTAAATTAGAAACGAGTTTGTTTTAAGCTTCATGTTAATATTCTAGTGTTGGGGAAAATAACTGATGATGCATTTATGCAACAGTTGCAGTGGATTTAGAATATATGTGGAGTCTATTTTTTTGAAAACAAAGTTACATTTGTTCATTTACAAGTTTAAATACTCGAGGGTCGTTCGGAGAAAAAGGATCCAGATTTGTTGAACTATTAAACTCAGTTATTAAACATATTTTTGATTCCATTGTCTTTTTCAGGAGAACGACTCCTCGGTTTGTTTTAGTTGGTTTCTTGTGAATATCAGTCAGTTTAGTTGATTTCTTTGGAGTGCTCAGTCCAACTGTTTTGCTTTAACAACAAAACCACTTTGACCCTCTGTTGTTTTTTGTACATCCCCTCATATTCGTTGATTTCGGAGGCTTGTCTTGTCATTAAGACGCCTTCAACTCCCTCTTTTTGCAAGACCACGTAGATGTGCGTTCATGCACGCTTTTCAATTCAACACAACCGCTTTTTCACCTTTTCTCCGAAACTTCCAGGCTTTTCAGAAAGCTACCTGCTAAACACAGGTGCAAAAAGGCCAAAAAGGATCACCACCTTTCATTTACCGACATGTTCAGTTTGCTTAGTTGCTCTTTCTGCGTCAGCCACGTGAAGAGAAGGACAATGACACACCGTTAAAGGGAGAAAATACTTTATTATCAGTGTTTACCTGCATCCAAATATTTCCATAAAGGCATGAAATGTGTTTTTGAAGCCGGATCCTTGGCACATCATGAATGCAGGCTGAATTTCTCATGCTGCCGTCACTCAGGGCTCCACGCAGACAGGAGACCTTGCGAGAGCCATCTGCAATCTGTCACGATCGTCACAGCACTTCTCTGATAATCTAAATTTACAGTAAAGTGTCAGCATGATGAATACTGCTTAAATAGACCTTCACTTCACAGTATATATATATATATAAATATATATATGTGCTCTGAAGGCGAACACCCTGCGCTGGCTGCGAGCTCAGGTTATCCCGGAGTCCAATCTTGACAAAACAAGAGCGCGGCTGTGTCCGCGTCCACTGCGAGGTTGAAGTCAAATTTAGTGGAAAATCACTCAGAGCGTGTGAGCCGGGTTAACCTTAACAACAACGGCTGTCTTCAAGTCCGCCGTGCGCCTACACTGCCTGTGTTTGCTTTCAATTTGGCACAAAAGCTCGCAGGGGGTATTTACAGGTGCTACAGACACGCAGCAGCCTCTTGCAGGCCCGCTCTGCGCACACTACAGATGACACTGGGAGTG
>JAUESE010000061.1:7158777-7174184 GCA_032274725.1 Malacoctenus triangulatus
ACACAGCTGAACCTTCGAGCAACAAGTAGGACGACGTGTGAAACAGGCGCCCGTTATTCACGCCAGGATAGCTCGCAGTAAGTGGATAATAGCCGAGGTGACCTGGCCCATATTTATACAGGACCTATATATAATAAGAATGGCAGCAGACTGTAAATTTAGATATCATGTGAAGTCGTCTTACCCGCTGACATTATGTTGACATATTGCCTCTCAGGTGGTCTCTCGGCCATACGGATGCAGCGGATCTTCGGCAGGAAAGTACATCAGCTGCCATTTACAATGAGTTAGGTGCGGGGACGCCTGCGAGATACACAAGGTGGCTTGCTGTGCCTCGCAGCAACAGCGTGCCAACATGAAAAGAAAGGCGATTTCTTTTTGGGGTGTTTTTGTTGTTTGGTGGTGGTGGTGGTGGAGCAGAGGAGTACAAACCTGAGGCCTGCGTGCTTTTCAATCATCTGCAGCAGCAAATCCAAAAGACTGTCTGAAGTTAGTCAACATTAGAATAGAATTCAGCATGCAGGTCTCTCCCATTCAGTCCTGTATTTCATCTCACAGCAGCAGGTTCCAGCTTCGAAAAATAGTTGCAAGTCTTTCGTGCTTTCTTTTTTTTTTAAATCCTACGGGACCTCAGTGGGTGCTGACCCGCGCTGAGCCCCCCCCACCCCTTTACCTCCCCCCCCCCTGGAGCTGAACAGAGCCTTCAAAAACTGAAGTCCAAGTCCGGGGTGAACCCCAGGTCACTGCGTCTAACAGATATGAAAATGTCGCCTCTTTGGAAAAAAAAAGGGGGCACGCCTTGTTGTTTAACAAAGACTGTCAATGGGCAAGATTAATCAGAAACAAAATGGAAACGGTGTCACTCGGGGGTCAGGCAGAAGTTATCTCTGTTTAGGGGAGAGGAGAGAATAGAGGGGGGCACAAGAGAGGAAAGACAAAAAAAAAGAAGATGGGGGAGAGAGAAAAAAGAAAGCTTTCAATATTTCCGAAGTTTGGCCTCTCGTTTCTGCACGCAGAGGCCCCGTTGACGTGGACAGTGTGGATCTGCTTTGTGAGGAGCTGCTGCACCTTGAGGGGACGCAGATACAGTGTGGCCCCGCCGGTCTGGAGAGCGAGCAGGACGTGGACGTGATGGGGGCTGACGGCGGAGACAGACACGGTCAGGCTAGTTTGATTTTGTCCTGTCGAGAAACATTAAAAAGTTACTATAATATTGGGATATTTTCTATTGGCTCAAAATCTACAAATCTACTATTATTATTATTATTATTATTATTATTATTATTATTATTATTATTATTATTATTATTATTATTATTATTATTATTATTGCTGCTGCTGCTCGTCTGATTGAAAAATTTAGTGAAACAGTAAGATGACTTTTTTAAAAATTATTTTCACCCCTGCACTATTGTTTCATTTAAAACACTTTCAAACGGCGTGTTTGTGAAAGTTGTGACGCTTTGGCCGAATTGTTGGCAATTTGAATAGTTGTTGCTGGGTTGTTTCTGTGTCTTCCACACACACATTGAAGCTGACACTTCACATCATGCAAATGATCTTTGCTGGTGCAAAAAAAGCGTCATGTGTTGTTGTTGTTGTTTTTGGCCGGTGACCTGAATGCTGCAGGTGTCTTCAGACTGTCTTTCCTGCTCGAGCTTTCCAACAGGAGCTGTAACGTGGCGCACGCTGTCAGCACGACGTTGCTTTATTGTGGCGGTGCAGGACAATGACCAAAAATAAACCTGGGATCGGTGTCATGTCCTGACATTTATGGCACTGACGTGGGCTGAACGGTCGTCGTGCATCTCCACGTCCGTGTGACAGGAGTGAGGGCTGCTGGGGCTGTTTTATGCGCGCGTTAGGCGGGTATCATCTCAGGCTTTATGGATACACTGAGCTCATATGCAGGGCTGGGATGTCCGCAGTAAATCGGCTCGTCAACTGGTCAGAAAGCTTGTGCACATCGCTGTTTTATCAGCTTCATCCGCGACGTAGCGTTTCGTGATGCTTTATTGGCGCATTTTTCAACTTGATGCGCTTCTTTTTTTATTTCTAAGCGACATATTTCCATCTCCAGCAGCCTGTATTTATGTTTTCTGGGTGTAATGCTTTGTTTGTGCAAAACCTTCATTATCAGCGCCTTCGGTCTGCTGTGCACTTTCTGCTTCTCCGGCGGTGCAGGAAAAGCCTCACCCACACAAGTTTGGCTCCGCGCAGTAAACAACTTAGTTGATTGGTTTTGCTTTATATGCTGTGATTTAATAAGGAAAACACCAACGTAAGCCAGTCCGAGCGGTGCTGGTGGTACCAGTGCCATGCTTTCCATTGGTTCCTGTTTACATGATGCCCACAGGACACGCGGTGATTGGTGGCTCTTCACACGTGACCAGGCAACTTTGTACATTTGACAGGGAGTAGGAGGGTTTTGGGGAGATCAGAAAAACGACAGCGCGATAAAAATTAGTATTGTTGCACTTCACAAATTAATGACCATGAGTTCCTACTTGATAAACTCCAACTATATCGAGCCGTCCTTTCCTCCATGCGACGAATATCAGCAGAGCGGATACATCCCCAACCCCGGCGATTACTACGAGCGGCCAAAAGATACGGGCTTCCCCCATCACGACGAGCCATCCTATCCGAGGTCAAACTACACGGAATCGGGATACGACTACGGTAACGTCCCCGCCGCCGGACTCGACGATTTCGGCGATGGCCACCACGCACAGCCGCAGCCGGTCCCACAGAGCCACGGTCCTCGCCTCTCCGCGGCCCCAGACGGTGGCGCAGGGGCAAATGCCAGCAAAGACTGCAGCCTCGCCGGTGAGGTATATCCCGGCGTAGCGAAGGGCAAGGAGCCGGTGGTTTATCCTTGGATGAAAAAGGTCCACGTTAACACCGGTGAGTTATCGTCACGGTTAAACAGCAGAACCACTGAGAAACAACCACTGGAACACACGCACGCCTATTGAGGCGGCACTAGTAGCAGCCCTTACAACAGCAATTTACGACTATCGAGCAGCAGGGTCGGTAATTAAGGACCCTCGTAAATTTTATTGCCTGTGTTCGTCTGTCGGGGCCATGTGCCTTTGTTGCTTTTTAACCCAAACTACCTCCGCCACTGGAGCCCGGCCAAACTGTAATATTCAACCCCGCTGTTTTGTTAATCATTTCTAAGCTTGATACGTCCCTGGATGCGAATGCTTGTACACTCGACATCTCCACATTAAGGTCATGCCTGTTAACTGAAACAAGAGGCAGAGTGATGCAAACAAAGCGGCTGCAATATCTGCCCACCAAACGCAGAAATACATTTGAGTTTTACACGCCGTAATGTGTCCAGTGGCGGAACTAAGGGCTTTGGAATAAACGCTCTCAACCTGCGTGTAACACCTGCTTGCTTGCCTGTGTATGGCTCTTTTTTCCCTCCTCTCAGTCAATGCCAGTTACAATGGAGGAGTGCCCAAGAGGTCCCGCACTGCCTACACCCGCCAGCAGGCTCTGGAGCTGGAGAAGGAGTTCCACTTCAACCGGTACCTAACCCGGCGCAGGCGGGTGGAAATCGCGCACACCATGTGCCTGTCCGAGCGCCAGGTGAAGATCTGGTTCCAGAACCGGAGGATGAAGTGGAAAAAGGAGCACAAGCTCCCCAACACCAAGATCCGCTCCTCCAGCTCGGCCTCGTCCTCGTCCTCGGGGGCCCAGCAGCAGCAGATCAAAACAGGCCAGCAGCTTGTCCCCACGCCGTGCACCGCGGGTCTATAGTGCACGAACCCCCACCCCGACAAAACCACCCCAAATCCAGACTGAGATGGCAAAGAACACAAGTGGAATTTGATGGACCGATTCTCAGTATTTTACACACATGGTGTTATCTCTTTCTCCTTGCCTTTGCCATTGGGCCCCTTCCTAACACATCCTTTGTACCATCGTCCCTTCTCCGGTCGCCCTCCTCATATAAGCTTGAAATCCACCTTTATTTGCGACGGTGGCAACTGAATTGTTGATATATTTGTTTATGATTAATGAAAGAAGGATATCGCACATTCAAACGTAGGACTTGGAACAAAATGTATCATTGCAGTTAAAAATGACTGAGGTGAAAGTAAGTCTGAACTCATTTTTCTATGTTCTCCTTGTTTTCTTTTTTTATTATTATTTTTGATTCTCGCTCATGGAAAGTTCTAATATACTTGAAAGATATTTAGTGAGACTCTGTCGATGCCCTGTTAGAAAAAAAAAAACAACAACAGACGGCTGTTTTAGAGGTTTTGGGCATCAGGTCAGGGTAGAAGTGTAGTTAGTGTGTTCGAGTGGGTTGGTTTACTGTTGAATGTAGTCCAGGTGACTTTCACAGCTAATGTACATAGACAAATCATAATGAAGGCACAAATAAGGAGAGCGTTTTTTTTCGTCAAAAACACGTTTCTGTTCCGCGTCGTTGTCGTGAGGTCTAGTTTCCTTCGTGCTAGTGCGTCCTCTGTTGTGTTGTGCTCTAAACTGTGAATATTTGTATATGTGTCGTCTCAGTACTGATCGTTGTAACGTAGGCTAGTGTAGGATAAATCTGTCCCTGTGAAATAAACGTGTACTTCACTTATAAGGCTGACACGGCTTCAGGATGTTTTGTGAACGCAAAGGAAAATGTACTGATTTCACCAGAGCGCAACATGTGACGCAGTTTTTATTGTTCAGATTTACGCGTCAGCATTTAGAAAGCTTGAATTTTCAGTAATTATATCGATCATTTACGTGTATTTTTAACACATTTCTATACTTTCAAACCTGTAAATCTTTGAGTCAGTAATCAGAGACGTATGTTGAGAACCATGTCCCGCCTTATAATTATATTCAAAACATGTTACATGTGTTTCTTTTAATACTCTTCTACTCAATCCTCAAATAATCCGCATATTTTACTGACTATTTTTATGGTGTTCGCACAGTTACTGAACGCTATTTGCAGTTACGCACAGATCCTTAAAAATAACCAGTAATACTAGGATATAAATGTTACGTTGGAATCTGTGCAGGTTTGTTTCAGATGTTGCATGAACAAGAATCTGCTTTGATAACAGATCTCTGCCTGCTTCTGTTTCGCCGTTCCAGTGCAGCTCTGTCTTAAAAAAATCTCTTGCGTAAAATACGCATGAACGTCATGCGTATTTTTGCGGCTTTGCACGAGAGGTGGTGGAAAAAAAATGCGAGACAGGTATCAGCTGGCGTGGCTTTGCAGATTTCACTGACGCGGGATTCGGACCAAAGCCCAGATTGTTCCACGTATCCGGCCACACATATTGTTCTCACTTGCCATTAATACGGGAGATCTCAGCCAACCTCGGTGCACCAGAGTGTGAGTGTTGGTCACTACCTGCTACATCCAAACAATAGTGAGTTCAGCTGGGGGACACGGCCGGCTCTGGCCAATCACCGGCTCGCAGCACTTCGTCTGACCCCTGACCTTTCGACACACACAATGTTCGGATCATACATCAGCGCCGAGACCTCTGCGAGCTTTTTCTCCTCATATAAGGTTTGCACAGCGCCCGCGTGGAAACAAAAACGGTGCTTAGGTGTTAGTTTGCACCTCAAACTCACCCCACTAAGTCCCTTTGAAAAGCAGTTTTCTCTGCAGATGATCAGAGAAACACTCTATAGACAGAGCTGGTAAAGCAGAAAGGTGCTGGCACCGTGGAAGTATTTTGTATTCTCTCCTTTTCAGATTGGCAGTGATAGCTCCAGCTCAATAAATATGTCGATAGTGGTTTAATAAATGGGAATGTGGCGCCCTCGATCCTAAATTTAAAGCATTCACAATAAAAATCCCTCCAAAATGTGGCAACCAAAAACGAGAATTTATGTCTTTTGTCGAGCGAGGCTTTGTTGCCGATTCAATGTCAGCCAGAAAGCGCAGGGAAGAAACAGCTAAAAGATAGATTTGGTGCAGAAACGGATCAGCTCCTCGGCACCGTGCTGCGGCTGCTGCCGCCGCTGCAGACATGGACGCCGTGCGGGAGAAGGCACCGAGGCAGTGATTGGCAACGATTTTTTTGCGCAGACTCCAAAAAAAGTCCAACTATGGCTAAATTACAGATCTCAAGTCATTTGATTCACGAATAGAGGTCACTTCCAATGTACTGAAAATTTAATTCGCCCTCTTCACGTGACTTGTTGAATAATGAATGCCCCCGGGGTCAGAAATAGATCTGAAAATCTGACTTATTTTCATTTGAAGTGATCCTCTGCAGGGTGCGAGTCAGGTCTCTTCTCTGCTGACTTTGAGTCTCTTTGCTGGACACAGAGCGTCATGACTTGTGAGTAGATTTGGCTCCTCTTTTCTGTTTGATTCTATGATCAAACTCCAGGAGCAATATTTCATATTTGAAAGTTGTTGTTGGATAGTTTGCTGTAAATATTGTGATGTATTGTAATTTGAAGTGGTTACAGGACCATTTGAATACTTGACTTATTAACTTGGACAGTCAAATGGTGAATGAGTTGTTGCTTTAGACAATGACTGTATGCAAAATTATTAAGCGTGTTTTTTCACAATATGTGACAGTTTTTCTAAAACATCGCATAGTGTAGATATGTATAATTGAGGATCTTTCACAAACATCATTCAACGTACCTTTTTCTAACTTTGACCAGATGTGAAGATTTTTACAAAAACTCAGCAATTTTTGTGCAAAATTTTCAGAGTAAACAATCACCAGCGACTGAAGAGCAGGACAGTATTTTAAAAAAAACTCAGTGAATAGTGTCGTTTGAGCGGGGCGTCACTGTGCGTATCGGTGAGCAAACTTGACATTGACATCATCAAATAGGTGTACATGAAAAGTATTACAAACAAAAAAGAAAATATATATCTTTATATATTTACTTTACTAACTTAAAATAGCTATAATTCTTAATATGCATTTAAATTTTTTCTAAAAGATTCAACAGGATGGATTAAGAATAATCTTTTACAAAGGGACAATCCAGGGATTATGTGTCGTTTAAAATCACTGAAATTGGACATTTAAAGTCAGTGAACACCGTCACTATGGAAACATCGCAATAGTTAAAAAACCTTACTGTTAGTATAAATCTAATGACCATTATGGTGCTTTTTTGTATCACTATAATTGTCATTATTGTGATCCTTCCCATCTGTACTATGGAGCACTGGTGTCCTGTTTGGGCGTCACTCACCTGGCAGCTGTTGCTGTTTATTGCAACAATTCCACTCACAGCAAAGAGACAACCGTACACGACGATCAAAATTGCTTTATTACAACCACTTTTAAAGCGAACAACTCCTCTGTTGTAGTATTTTTACTGTAGTATTTTGTGTACACCACACAAGGCTCTCTCTCAGTTTGGGGCGTTAAATATCACGGGAGTCTCGACATTGTCCCGTGTAAACCTCACAGAAAGAGTGATCTCCTCCTGAGAGTATCACTATCCAGAGTCTGCCTGTTAAAAGCTCCGAGTGTCAACATTGTGGGAAGATATGGACCGCTAACTGGCCAACATCCAGAGGTCTGCGCCTCTCACTCCCCTCTGCTGACAGTGATAAGGAGCCTTGATTTGTGTAAATACCTCCAAAACACGCGTCCAAAGCTGAACGCGTTGAGATTCGAAACACAATCAATCATCTACGACTTTTTTTGCGAGCTGTAGAAAAACAGTGCATCAAAAAAGTGGGTTTCAACTGAAGAAACTTTGTTTCTTCCCCCCCTCCTCCTCCTCCTCCTCCTCTCTGCACCTTCTCCTTGTTTTGAACCCCGAATCACTCCCCTCTCCACTCCGCGCGCCTCTGCCCGGGTCAGGGAAAAGTTCAGGTGCGGTGGCGACAGGCAACGTGGGATAATCCGTCCAGCGCGCGGCCACGCCGACCCACGCAATCCCGGTGACAACTCCACATCTGTAACGGGGCAAAACAACAGATTACAAACACACCAAAAAATGAAGTAACACCCCCCCCCCCCTCTCCCTCCCCTGCCTCCCCCCTCCACCTCCCCCACAAATTGCGCTCCAAAAGTTAATGTTTAACCCTTATTCTTCTTATCCTTCACGCGCGTTTCAGAGGCGTCCAGAGTGAATTAATAGGTGCGGACCTGCCTCTGTTCCAGGCTTTAAAAGTTTACCACTCAAGTTGTAGTTTGAGAGGACAAAGACGGGTGGGAGTGGGATGCTGTCCGTGTCCGCCCCGAGTGATTAATAGTGGTGGTGGGAATTTTTTTTTCCACGCCCGCCGCTCGGCTGTTGACGGAAAACAAGCGCCAAACGGTGCCGAGGAGGGAGAACTTCTTCCGGGCTACGGCTGCTGACCTCACCTGGAATCTCTTTTAACGTTAATTGGCTGATCTAATGGCGCCAAAGTACCTCGTCCCCCTCTCGCGCAGCCCCGTAAATCCCGGCATCACTCAGCCGCTCGTAGGAAATGCATAAGTGCATGTAGGTCTAATGGGGGTCCGTGTTCTGATCAGCGGGGTCGAGCAGCCGCACTTTAGTTACCGCGCCTCCACTTTCCGCTCGCCGCTGACTGACAGGCGCCCCTCGCGACCACCGGGACGCGCGGCCCCCTCGCGCACGACAGGTAAACGTTTTTTTTTTTTTTTGGTTTTGTTTTTGTTTACGCGGCCGCGCGCGCGGGGCTGTGCTGATGGAGGAGCGGCGAGCACGAGTGGTGCTAAAGAAAGGAGTCTGACAATGAAGACTGGGGGCGATAATGAGTTAAGTTTTCAGTAATGCACTTTACAGCCCTCGGCGCGCCGTAAAGAGACGGGAAATGGCTTTTTTCTGGAGTGATGCGTAATTATTACGCCACCTTTAAATAGCGTTATAGGGAAAGTCTCCTCTGTCTCACATAGTGCGAATTATCGCGCCGCAGTGTAAACACAGCGGCTGCAGCCCGGCTCAGGGCTGCGTCTGCACTTGAAGCTCAGCATCAGCCAGCCCGGATTAGCTCTTTCAGCCGCTAACAGGCACCAAATATATGGCACTTTAAAACTGACAGAACAGTCTTTGGCTTTGAATGGGCGACACGTGGAAAAGCTGCTCCTCTGTGAGAGGCTCGCTGCTCTGCCAGATACATCGCAGTGTCACATACCCCTCTCTTTTTTTTCTCCCCCCCTCTCCCTCCAAACTGATCCGTTTCTCCTCAGGGGCAATGACTGCCTCCATTAATGATTCACGGGCTCAAATAAAAGGGATTTAAGTTGACGTTGCGTCACGTGAGCCCGGGCGCATAACACTGCGCGATGTTATGGCACTGGGAAGAAAAACCGGAGCCCCGGTCTGACCATATGATGCAGATTATATGCGGGTTACCCCCACTTTCCGTGAGGGGACTCCTGGCTTTGTAGTTTTGTTTATCGAGGGGAGAAACAGAAAGTCGAGGCAGACCGAGGGGGGAGAGAGAGAGAGGACCCCGGGTTTGTGGATGTACTCGGCTGTCACGGACGGATATGTTTTTCCACGCGGACAGAGTCAGAGCCCGAGCTTTGGGAGGATGGATTTTATTTTGAGGTATTTCCGCCGATTGTTCATTACTGTCGTGAGTTATTGCTTCGCAGGCAGAGGTCAGTAGAAAACGGGGTCCAGGGTTTCTCCAGGGCGAGAAAATAGACACATATCAGCAGGCTATCGATAGCCACCTATTTCTGTTCCTATCCCCGCTAAAGAAGTGCAAAATAAAGAAGCCTAAATGATTTAGATGTATTGTTCGAAAGCATTAAAAGACTTGATCCGGGCCGTTCAGACTGAGGCATTGTTTCATTTTATGGTTCCTGGATTAATATCACAATAAATCTGTCATTAGTTAGAGTGGAAGCTGAGCGGCAACAAATGATAAATTCCTGTTATAATCACATCTTTAAACAACACGAGCCTCCATTTGAATAAACAGGCCTGCGTAGCCGTTTGTAAATAAAGCAGCCATTTGAATATCTGCTACCAAGAAAAAAACAGTCTAACAGGGAGCGCGGCGCGCCAAAGTGCAGGTTGCCCTATAAAAACCAAACATCTCCTGCTTTTTACGTTGTATTTTTTTGTGCGTAAATGATACATCAAGATGAGCTACATAAAAAAAAAAGTCTAGGGAAAGCGGCGGGGTTGTGTCGCTCCGCCAGGGAAACGAGGATATAATGGAAGACGGAGTGCCATCCAGGACCGAGCGGCCGCGCTGAGGTCACGGCGCTCCTGCGTGATTTATGGGCGCGGGGACTTGGGGAAGATGGTGGGAGCGAGCTAATGACTATTCGATCCATTTGTGGGGGGAAAAAGCTTACCGGTCAGCAGGGAAGCAACAAACACGTTATTTGCATTGGAGGGGAAAAAATTAACGTTATTAGTGGTATAACGTTAATGTGCGGCAGTTAATTGTTATTACGCAACAATGCGTGGTTGTGGCTTTGTTTTGTCTAAGACAAAAATCTCAAAATTATATCCTTTATTTCTGATAATTTCTTTCGGTTGTTGTTTTTCTTACTGTGTATTTTTGCATATTGTGTATTTTTTTTTCAAGTTTAATTTGTATCGTCTGGTTCACTGATGCTTTAAAGACATTACACTATAAACTCTGTTTTTTGTTACCTTGAATCGAGCGATTAGTCTTTAAAAATTCCCCCCAAAATCGTCCTCAAAACGGTTGCAATAAATTAGAAGAGAAGAACAATTATGTATCTCGCTGGCGAGACATTTTCTCTTTGTGTCAATTAAACGCGGGCCTAAAACAGGCGTCACAACAATGGCTGCGAAAGAGGTCCCGTTCACATTGAAGCCGAGGTTTGAAATGATGAACCACCTCTGATTCAGATCTGAGCAAAACATTTTTGGGTTTGATTCCCTGAGAATAAAAAAAAAAACAGAAGGTAAACGTGCCCCCCCCCCCCTCCTCCTCGTTGCAGAAATCCAGTGCAGTGAATTCAGGCCATCGCGCGGTCTCCGGGACACCTCCGACTGCCCTCGGTGAGTCCATATATCTTTATTGATTTGTGTTATGAATGCTTGATGGTTGATATCCTTATTCAATTTCTAATAAGTACCACGCACGCCCACCGAAGCACTCCGAGGGAAGGAAGAAGCAGCCCGTGGCTTGTACATTTCCTTTGTAGCAGCAATATGACGAGCCCGAGAGCCATAATTCCTTCTCTTCCACTTGTCTTTGTGGTGTAATTTGTCACTATAAAAGTGACGAGGGGGATCGCGGCTCTTGGAGCGGCGCCTTTGCTCGTTTCAAAAAAACTACTTTCTGTGAAAGCCACCTGCTAGTTCCAGCTAAGTGTGCTGGACTTTAAGAATGTTTTTTTTTTTTTTTTATATCTTTTCACAGCATTTTAGCTTTGGTTTTTTTGTTGTTTTCCTCCCACGTTGCTGTGCGCCTTAGCGCGCACGGCTTTCCGCCGCCACTGACTTTTAACCCTTTCCTCGGGGCCAAATTAAAGAAAGAGGCGAATCAGCATCTTCGCAAAGCACAAAGAAGTAAATAATTATACGACGCCACTACGGTGGTTTTGTAATAGAAAAAGCCGAGTTGGCTAAAAAAAAAAAAAAAATCCTCACGCGTAAATTTTTGTCCCACTCAACCTCCCACGCCGTCCGTGTTGTTCCACCTTTTGAAATGTGTCATTGGATTCTGTCCCAGAGCCTGAAACCAGCAGAGAGGCTGCGGCTCTGGATGTGTTTACAGCCCGGGGAAGCTGAGAGGACATAAATCTAGTTTTTCGCTGTCTTTCTTTATTGGCTGCAAAAAGACAGCATTACCCTGCAGAGGGATTCCCCCTGCTGCCGGCGCTCCTCTCCCCTGCTCCTCGCGGCTGCACGTCCCCCTCTTTTTTTTCTGCCTTTTGGTGTTGAAACTTCTGCCCATTTTTCACACTCGGCTCCTCGTGGGAATTTCCCCCTCAATATTACAACAAAGGCATCTTAGATTGTGCTACCAAATCTGTTTAGAAGCCCAAAAATTAGAACAACAACAACAAATCAACAACGGAAAAATAAGGTCAAATCTGGAGTACCTGTGCAGGGTTGAATTTGCACATCCTCGTGCAGAGAGACAGAATTGAATGCAAAAAGTGCGGGTTAATGATTAAGCCGCGGTTAGAAGCCCTTTATGTCCCATGGAGATGGAAATGCAGCACGGTCAGCGCCTGATTATTCCTTTGTATTCCTCCTCTCTCTCTCCCTCTCTCTCTCCAACATCTCGCTGGCTTCATAACTCCATCGCTGGACGTGAAGTAAATAATAACAAGGGGATTTAGCCCACTTCAGGGATGAACTCTGCCATTTGTAACGATGCAATATATATATATACATGTATGTATATCTATTTTTTTCTCCCTACGTGCACTACCTCATTTGGTTGGGGGAGGAGGAGAGGCAACCACTTGATTTGAACTGGCTTTCCAAGGCGCTACTTCATTTGCATAATTTTTCTTGTCTATGGTGACGCTCTGGTTCGGGGCAGTTCACTGGTGACTGCGTGGTACTGGTGAAGGATCACACAGTCCAGGCTGAGCCCAGGTTGAGTTTATTATTGCCATGAAGCCCTGGTCATTGCTCTGTAGCATGACGGTAAATTCAATCCTGGGGCCAGATAAGTCTTATCTCTCTGACCCGACTGCTCACGCCTGCTTTCGTAATCTCGGTTTACCCATCCACGTCGAGTAGGAAAGGAGGAAAAAAGGAAAAGGGGGCTTCTCTCGGCTCTTCCCTTTTCTGTTGTGGCTGCTAATGCCTGCTGCATGGCAGGGCGCAGTCCGCTTCTGCCGTTCCTCCAAGTCAGCCCCCCTGCCTTTAAACTTTTTTCTCTGGATTACTGCTTTGATCGATTTCGTCGCTGAATGAGAAAATATTGCTCGGCGCTCTGCATTCGTCGTAAGAGGATAAGGTAAGCAGGCCAGAAATAGGTTCCCCTCGGTTGTAAATGGCGGAGTTTGTGTGTCGCTCGGTGATTTATCACCGTATGACTTAGATCTCGGTTCAGGAAGAGTTCACACACACAGTCAGGCAGCCAGATTTCTCCAGCGTGGAGCAGGGACGCTGCGCGCACAGCTCCACTCTGTCTTTTGTCTCTCGTTCCTCTGCCTTTTATGACTATCGCAGGGCTTCGCCTGGAGATACAGCGCCACAGAGCCCACTGATATCTTTTGCAGGAGTGCAGATACATCGAAGACACCTTCTTTCAGGCTGCGGTTAAGCTGCGCTGAGGGCTCATTTTACACTGATTTGCTTGCTGTTATGCGCGGCTGCACAGATTTAAACAATCCCACCGCATTTTTTTGTGTTTTTTCTATGAAAACTGCAACATTTCTCTGCTTTAGGATTTATAGGTTACCGCTCATTTGGATTTCAAGGCAAAAAAAAGGCTTTTCTATAATCTGCTGGAAGAATATTTATATTTTTGGGGATCAATTTTATGTTTAGAAATAAACGCCAGGGATTATTGTGGGCCTTATAGAACATCATTCCAATTCTTTTAAATTTAATTTACTCAAATGATGTTTCATTCACTGTCCTAGTGTAGTGTCGTAAAGCGGCGGTCGTACTCACAGTACAGTGCAGAGAAAAAATAAAAAATAAAAGCTTTAAATTACAATGCAATGGCTTTTATTTATTTATTTTAACACATGTTTTGCTCTGAATCAACAACGACAGTTGTTGTGAAAGTCTCTATTCAGAGCAAGCGGTTATTGCATTACACTCTGTTCTTTAAGGGAATTCTAAACTCTACATCATTCGCGAGAGGAACATAAAATATCTCCCCGCTCTGACCTGTGAATCTGTGTCTGTTTGTGCTTTATGGTTCCTCAATAATCCCCGCGGTTACCTGTATGAATTACGGCGCCTCGGCAGCAGGCTCTCGCTGTTCCATCCCCGGGTTTCACGTCCCGCCTCGGTCGTACCGGGCCCCGCCGCACACCGGTGCCGCTCAATCCGAGCGGGCAGTCCCGGCCCGCTGACCCCCCCCTCCTCCCATATATCACTGCGCCGGGCCGCCGCACAGACAGCACCGACAGCAGCCATTATTATGGGCCTGCGAGGGGAAAAAAGTTCACCGCGTGGTCATGGAGATGCGCGGACGCCCGCCCGGTTTTTCAGGTTTCCTCGGGGCTCTTCCATTTATCTTGCAGCGTGCGAGGAAAGAAAGCGAGCATGTGGCTGTTTCTGCTGTGCGCCGGGTGGCCGGGGAAGTTTATTTGCTTTCTGAATCTGAGTTTTTTTTTTTCATTCTAATAGTGAAGAACAGAAATGGGTTAAATGTCTGTGGGCCACACGGAATGTTTTCACCTGCTACGGGAGAAATTCGATACACTGTTGACAGGCCTGTTGGTAGAATAACATTGTAAAAGAAATATTATTTCCCTGTGTGGGAACCCTCTAACAAGCCATTTCCATTGAACGATATCTCCCCACAGAATTCACTTCATAACCTGCACTGTAACTATATTTAGTTTCGCTGTTAAACGTTTTAAAAAATATCAAACGTGTCACACAGTTTGGGAATGATTTTGCAATGTGAATGCTCTTTAAAAAGCCCTTTTCCTTTATGTGGTTTGGCACAGATGCTAATACAAGGTTAGTGCGTGCCTTTGTGCCCTGTGTAAGCCATAAGGTAAACGGTAATAGTCTACAGAATTGTTGGCCCTATCTTGCCTCCATAGTCTCCAGTGTCAGGTCTGTATTGAAAAGTAAGATGGATCGCCACCATTTCTTCTCCTCACAGTGCTTCTTGTAACCCTAGGTTCACCCAAGGAGGCCATTGGCGGAGAGGCGTCACGTGACCACGGGGTGCCAATGTTATTCTACAAGGGTGTCAAGACCCTGTCAGTTTCTGAAATAAATATTGGGAAACGGCGAGATGCAAAAGGCAACCTACTACGACAGCTCCGCAATTTACAGTGGCTACCCATATCAAAGCGCAAATGGCTTCAGTTATGATGCCAATCAGGTCCAATATCCCCGGGCCTCTCATGTGGAAAGTGAGTACCATCGACCTGCCTGCTCCCTGCAGTCTCCTGACGGCTCCGTGGCTCTGCAGAAGCCGGGGGAGATGGCGGAGAGCTGCGACAGGACCACGGCCATTCAGGCGGCGCAGTCCAAGGTTCATCCCGAAAGCAATCAACCGCAGGTGCCGGTGTCAGGCCCGCCCCCTCCCTCACAGTCCCCCGGTGCTATCAGCCAAAACACGAGCAACGGCTCCAGCCAGCCCAGCGCCAAGAGCGGCTCCCCGACCTCCAACTCCCGCAGCAAACAGATCTTCCCCTGGATGAAGGAGTCGCGTCAGAACACCAAGCAGAAACCCGCCAGTAGCTCCAGCTCAGGTACTCCCAACTCCAAACAGCCACAGACACACGCACACAACTTGTGACCAGAATTACGCTCGTTGTACGACGTGAAAACACACACAA
>JAUESE010000061.1:7176314-7191483 GCA_032274725.1 Malacoctenus triangulatus
ATCTGAGGTTTCTTCCCATTAACACTGCCCCCTTTTCTCTCTAGTCACGTGCGTCGTTTTTGCGGAAAATCTAGCGCACACCGTCAAGGTGTGTGTGTGTGTGTGTGTGTGCATTGATTGGTAATCGCCTTGTGAGGTCCTGATGACGCCGATAACCTCGTGCAGGGCGCAGATTTGTCACAATGTTAAGATGCTTTCAACACGCAGGTTAAGAAGAAGGAAGGAAATGGATAAAAAGTCACTGATGATATTTGAAGAATGTGCATATTTACTTAACACCGTCATTCCTTGCCCCCCCCCCCCCCCCCCTCCATGATCTGTGTTCACACCATTTTGCTTTCACTCTCACGCTGCTATCGCTGTACCTTTGTGATGTCGTGTGTCTGTAATGGATTACTGACTGACAACCTGCTGTCTCTCTGTCTGACAGTAGAGAGTTGCCCCGGAGACAAGAGCCCCCCAGGGTCAGCGGCATCAAAGAGGGCTCGGACAGCTTACACCAGCGCCCAGTTGGTGGAGCTGGAGAAGGAGTTCCACTTCAACCGGTACCTGTGCAGACCCCGGAGGGTGGAGATGGCCAACCTGCTCAACCTGACGGAGCGACAGATCAAGATCTGGTTCCAGAACCGCCGGATGAAATACAAGAAGGATCAGAAGGGCGTCGGCATGATGCCTTCGCCAGGTGGACAGTCCCCGCGGAGTCCCGTGGGTCCGGCTTCCGGTGGCGGTGGGGGTGGAGGATACCTCAACTCTATGCATTCTCTGGTAAACAGTGTCCCGTACGAGTCCCAGTCGCCCAATTCTTACAACAAACCTCATCAAAACGCGTACGGTATGCCTACGTCATATCCCCCTCCTCTCAACAACTCCCTCAACAACTGCCCGCCCTCCCAGAAGAGGTATCCGGGGACCGACTCGGCCACGCCCGAGTATGACGCGCACCCTCTCCAAGGCAATGGCAACTACGGAACGCACATGCAAGGAAGCCCCGTTTATGTCGGTGGAGGATACATCGACTCGATGCCCAACTCGGGGGCCTCTGTTTTCGGTCTGACCCACCTACCACACCCACCGTCCGCAAACATGGAGTACAATGGAGCAATCACAATGGGCAACAGTCAGCACCACGGAGTGTGTGATCCCACACCGACTTACACAGACCTAACGCCGCACTACTCTCAGGGAAGAATCCAGGAAGCGCCCAAACTGACGCATCTGTAGCGGTGGCGCAGCCCGGATCACTCCGCCCATTGTCTTAGCCACCTCCCGACACATTACCGCTTTGTTTCGACGCCTCCTCGCGGCTCCCACCTTTCTCTCTGCTTTTGTTTATGTTTCCTATAGTTTGATGTGTGAAGTAGCGTAGGATAAATAATCACGACTTGCTTGAACTTTTTTCTCTATTTGCTCGTATCATTGTCTCACGAAGACCTTTTTTTTTATCTGGGCTGTAGGACGTCTAGAGAGGGGGAGGGGGAGGGGAGGGGGGCACAGTATATGCATCGGCTTATTTAATCTTTTTTTTTAAATGCTTTTAAATCGATACAGGGTATTATGAACACGTTATTCTTTTTTAAATGTGAATTGTCCGTCTTTTATTTATCCGCAGTTGAAGATTTTGTGTTTTTTTTTTTGTTTTTGTTTATTTTTTTTGCATTTTGTTGCACTTGTGTAAGGATCCTCACGAGCCACGTGTTGGGAATACATTTTCAAAAAAAAAAAAAAAAAAAACAAGGGTCATGAAGCTTAAACGCAGCCTCCCTTGCCTTTTATGTTTTGTACTATCGGGACTGTCTGATGTTATTTATTTTGTTCAATGTAAAGATAAAAAGAAAAAAAACGTCCGTTAGTATTATTTTGACAGCCCTCCGTGTTTGTTCGGGCAGAGCGGTGGGGAGAGAGCCGCGTCTCGGCCCGTTTCAGCCCGCCTGCAGAAGCTCCTCAGCAGCAGCACCGTGTCGCTCTCACCGTGTCTCTATGTTTCCATTTCTTCTTCTTCTTCGAGGAGGCGTTTTATTTTCCCAGCGAATGTAAAAAAAAAAAAAAAAATCCAAGTCAATCAGTCATGCAATAAGGGTGGAAAGAAGGACACACGTTAGCAGTTTCTTTATTGAAGAAAGAAGGAAAAAAAAAACCCAACAACGACCCGTCGTCATTTCTTTTCGATGCCATACATTCCATGCTGCTCCAGGTCGAAGAAATGAATAAAAGAAGTGAAAAATAATGAAAGCACATCCTTCGGTTTTGATTTAGACACACGACAGACTTTGGTCCCCCCCAAGAATAAAACACGACATTTTGGAATAAATTCAAGCTTTTATTGAGAATAAAAAAAAGTCAAATTTAGGGTAAAAAAAAATGGGTCAAAAATGACAAATCCTAATTAAAAACATTAAAAACAAAACATCAAATAAATAGAGAATAAAATAAAAAAAAGCTCATTGGAGTTATGGGTCATATTTGAATAAAAGCTTCTTGGGTTTTTATTCCTCTTGACTGGACGCGGGGAGCTCGGGGGTGGCCCTCTCCCCTCCTCCGTCTGCGTGGGCACATCCATAATAATAAAAACGTCAGCCGGGCCCTTCTGGTGATTCTGCAAGAAGACAACAACCTAAATGAGAAATCGTTTGAAAATAATTCCCCCGAAATGTTTCAGTCAGTCAAATTGCAAAAAGTCAAAGAGGCTGCAGCCTGATCTGGGAGCTGGTTTTTTTCTCTCTCTCTCTTTTTCTGTACAAATGTGCAGAACCGAGCGTGAAAGGAAGCAGCGCGATATCTAAACAGCTGCAGCACAGGAAGGAAAAGCTGAGAAAGATCACTATACATCGACATGTCATTTTTCACTTAGAGTAACATTTCATATAAATAGTCATCAATTTAAATCTTTTGTTCCTTTTATTTGCAGCAACGACACCATTTTAGTAAATTTATGAAAGACGATAAAAGCTCATTTACAGCTTTAATGTTCCTATTTTTTCTGTAATTTAAAAACAAAACAATAACAGAAGGAAGATGCAGTCAGAATTTTTTTTTTTGGTCCTGCTTGGTTTGGTTTCTTTTCTCTGTCCAATCAACCCGCCACGTTTGTGTGCGATGCTGCTTCTCCAACCTTTTATTCCTTCCTTTTAATCAAATCTGATGTGATTTTATTTTACTGTTACGTTATGAGTTGCTGCTGATTTTGCATGGAAATAATTCTGAGTATAAACTGATTGATATGACTGGGCATGAACATTTAGCCCTGACATATGGTTAGCAGGGAAACCTAGAACAATTGAGCCATGGTGTGTCACAGGGAGGGGAGAGAAGGAAAAAAAACTGATGCATTGAGTATTTCTGCATCCAACACACACACTGGGAGAACACGCGCACACGCACACAACAGCGGGATGCATATTCTCTATAGGCAGGTAGCACATAAATTGTGTTTTTTTGGTGAAAACGCAACAGAATCCTCGTGTTTCTCTCGTTGCTTTTACATCCGTGGGAAAGTGGCCCTAAATCATCGGTGCCATAAAGATAAGTGTGTAGGACAGGCAGGAGTCCACTAAATGCCAACACCCACTCCTCTCCCTCGCACACAAAGCCCGTGCGTAATTCCAAAAAAGCCATCCGTCTCTGCCCCTGGCAACTCTGCCCCTCACCAAACAGCCGGAGCCCGATCACTAAACCTGCGTCTCCTCCTGAAACGCAGAATAAACACAGCGCCGCCGTGCAAATCACGCCAGAAATAAAGCCAGGTGGAGAGGCGAGAAAATCGCCCGACTCACCGTTGGCGCACTGCCGCCTCCTCCTCCTCCTCCTCCTCAAAAAGGAAATGGTCGCATCTTGTTGACCCGGACTCTTATTTGTCTTAAACATCCCTCCAGCGACAACCAGGCTACAACTTGCGAGCGAAAACTGGTCCTAATCTGAGTGGCCAGTGTTTCTGGGCGCTTCCTGGCTGCATTTGATCCGGGGGAGAGTTAGAAGCCTTAAATGTGTTGTGAGGGCACCGAGCTGTCAGACCTTTTGGCGAGTAAGATTGATCGCGCGCAGGCTTCCAGGACTCTTTGTTTGGTATATAAGCAACAAACTGAGAGAGGCCTACCACTTCTCTTCTTTCCCCTCTCACTCCCGGAGCCATATTTTTAAAAATGGAAATACAACAAGTAACTGGCTGACGAAAAACATCCCGAATGTGGCTTTCACAGATTATTCTGGAAGGGCAGCGCGGCAGGGGGGGAAAGGAGCAATTCAATAGCGCTCCCATCTACATAATAACACAGCAAATGGATTCGTTGTAAATGGTCGATTGTAACTGTGTTGATGTTTGCTTCACTGCAGTTTCAGGTGGGAAGGATAATGGCAATTCAGTGGGAAGCCATTCCTCAGCTCTGCAGCCAATGTCCTTCCAATAAATCCAGGTCGAGCCACGTGGCTTCCCTCTCCTAACACTGAAACAAACCTGCTTTCAATGTCTGAATACCTTTCTTATTTTCAACGGAAGTCTCGAAAATAATCGAAAAAAAATCAAAGTGAGCAGAAATATGGAGAAAATAACGCACACATGTGGTATTTAAGCATAGAGGGGAGCGCAGGATTTCAATATAAAGTCGGAATTTGCGTAAAAACGCACAAAAATCTCATGTGTCTTGATATCAGTTCTCAATAATCCATATGAACAGCATATAATAAACCATCACTGGCGCTGAATGCACGCACGCACGAGTACACTCATTGACGAGTTTATGCACAATAGCTGTAAAAATGTTAGGCTGCTGTTACGGGACGAAACGCTCCGAACGTGTCATATTCGTCAGCGTTAACTTAATGGATGGGCTGTTTTATTGCAACACATGCCAGAGGATGCACTGAAAATGTCATGATGTGTCTTTAAAGACTCATGTGTGGTCTGCTGTTCACACTCGGTGAACAGACCGACGATTCTGGGTTGTTTTCTATCGAAGAGTCCTAATGTGGATGTTTTTAAGGTTTGCAATTCTCACATTTTGAGTCTGAGCCTTTATGAACAGCTTCTGGCTTAAAATGAGTGTGTGTGTGCGGTGTCCTTGTGTGTCTGTGTATGTGTGGTGTGTGTGTGTGTGGTGGGGGCGTTCTCGACTGACATCCTCAAACAATACGAGAAAGAGGAGTGCACGAATCCGCGCACCCGAGGCTGGGCTTCTTCCCCGTAATAGTGAGCGTCAGCCATTCTTAAAAACACACATTTTGTGGCTTAGTGGACTGGACTGGAGGGGCGAGAGGAGGATAAACTCAGCGGACAGAGATGTAAATAAAAACAGTCGTCCCTCAGCTGAGCGAGGCGTTCTTCAGCCGAGTTTTTGGATCAATCAGGCAGACACTGGCTTCTTTTGATTAAACCCCAAATTGTCATTGGGCAGAGGTAATCATGTGACAGGCAATTCGGTCCAATTTCAACCTTGTCTCCATGAATTCAATAGTTTAATAGTCGCTCGGTCCCCACACGGCCGTAATCAGTGAAATAGAAAAAAAAACACCACCGGGAGATTTTTTAAATGATTTTTTCTTCCTCGTCGTCACTGAGCCGCAACATTTGTAAAAATACGCGTGCAAACTTTCCTCGGCTCTCAGGGAGCGGAGATGAATTACGAATTCGAGCGAGAGAGCGGTTTTATCAATAGTCAGCCGTCGCTTGCTGAGTGCCTGACATCTTTCCCCCCTGTCGCTGATTCATTTCAAAGTTCATCAATCAAGAGCTCGACGCTTTCACGCCCGACACTGATTCCTCCTCCCTTTGAGCAGACCATTCCCAGCCTCAACCCGGGCAGCCATCCGCGGCACGGCCGGCCCCGACACAGCCCCGATGGATGCAGCCCGCTGCCCACCGCCTCCTTACCCCCGGAGTACCCCTGGATGCGCGAGAAGAAAGCCTCCAAGAGGAACCACCTGCCGACCTCCACCGCGACCACCGCTCTTTCCAACGGACCCGTCTGCTTCTCCCCGAAAGGTGGGTGACATTTTCTATTTTTTCCCCCCTTCCACACCACAGATAGCGTTTGCAGAAACGTTTGCACTGAACTGCAGCAACGCAGAGGCTCCCTCTGAAAACACACCGGGCTTTAGCTTGTTTTATTCGGCGAGATTTATGATTATTACCCGTTTTTTTCGGGATTATCAGTGAAGCAAGAAAAGGAAAGATTAAAAAAAAAAGTTTGTGTAAAGTTTGGTGATGTGAGATGATTTATTCCCGGGCCGGAGCAGAGTTTTGATGTGTGACAGTAATGAAGAGTGATGGAGTGCCTTTGCCGAGGAGGGCAGCTGGAGCATTCATTAGTATCCCACCCCAGCCTGGACCTCACCGCCTTGTCGCTGCACCATGTTTGCGCCACGGCGATATTTTACGTATAAACCGAGCTGATGAGTGTCTGTGCGCGGTAATGATTTTTTGATAAAGGCTGCATAAGCTTGGGTCAGTGGCTCCAGCGGCCATTTTGCTGCAGAGTGTGTCGAGCCCCTCTCCTGTGGATTGAGACGGCCGTAACGCTGGGCGATCACTGAGGGGGGGTTATGTAACCGCTGTGTCCCCGCGATTCTAATCCCAACGCGACCCCCGGTGCTCTATCTTGCAGGCTCGCCTGAGATCTTGGAGAGCGGCGGCGGCGGCGGCGGTGGTGGAGGAGGGGGAGGAGGAGGGGGCTCCCGCCGGCTGAGAACAGCCTACACCAACACGCAGCTGCTGGAGCTGGAGAAGGAGTTCCACTTCAACAAGTATCTGTGCCGGCCGCGGAGGGTGGAGATCGCGGCCCTGCTGGACCTGACGGAGAGGCAGGTGAAGGTGTGGTTCCAGAACCGGCGCATGAAGCACAAGCGGCAGACCCAGAGCAAGGAGAACCACAACGGCGACGGGAAAGCGCCGAGCGCCGAGGACGGCATCCACAGCGACGAGGAGGACGAGGGCCCTCTGTACGAGCCGAGCGGGGCCCTGCTGGAGAGAGATACCTGCTCCTTTCAGAACAACACGCAGCCGCTGCACAATGGAGAGTCCCTGAGCTTCGCTGCCGCGCCGCTGAGCAGCAATGACAAAAATCTGAAACATTTTCCCAACCCGTCACCCACTGTTCCGGGCTGCATGTCAACAATGGGCCCCGGCTCGGCATCTGGCCCGGACAATGGCGGCAGTCCCCCGGCCCTGGATGTTTCTTTGCACGACTTCCAGGCTTTCTCCTCGGATTCTTGCCTCCAGCTCTCCGACGCAGCCTCGCCCAGCCTGTCAGAGTCCCTGGACAGTCCCGTGGACATTTCGACGGACAGTTTCTATTTTTTCACGGAGTCTCTGACCACAATCGACCTGCAGCATCTAAACTACTAACTAAAATCAATCAGAGTAACTTTTTTCTTTTCTTTTCTTTGGGACACTAAATATCAGGCTACGACGGTATTAACTCTGTTGTTATTTGTATATTCGGCTCATTTATTCTGTTCATGTTTGACTTGACGGTAACTCAAGGTAAGGATGAAATTAAATCACCTACATAGCTCTACACGAACGTGGCTTGTAATTACCATAACAACTCGATCCCTTGGAATGGAAATTATGAGTGTATGTGAATAATTACACAATAGTAGGCCTATGGAACCTGGTCATTTTTTATTTTTGTATAGCTTCCAATGTCTTGAATATTTTTGTTAGAATACAATTAACTTGCTACAATCTTTTTCCTCTTGTGTCGTGACTCGTTTCTTTCCCCTATTTTGCTCGGCGCCGGTTTGAATTATTCATGTCGAAATATGCAAAATAAAAATTGAAGTAGGGCATCGGGAGATAGGAGCGTTATGCAAATTAACAACAGGTTGCAATGAGCATAAATAGTCCGGTCTGCACCGGGTTGTTAAGTGCAGGCACATGTTGGATTTTAGCTTTTATTATCAGGCTATAATTTATTGTCTGACCTGCTTGATTTAATTCCTAGAAAATGCAAAACCACAAATTAACACTTCAATTATGAAGGCCGAGACAAATTAATTTCTTAATTGGAAGTTTAACAGTATAACATTTTTTTTAATTATCAGTGGAGTGAATCGGAAATGTCCAAATATTAGTTTTGAAAAACAAAAATGTTAGCAGTGATATCAATGTTTATTTTGTTTGATTCTTACTGATGGGTTTTATATTTGCAGAGAAATGTTGGGGCCATTTTCTGCCACTCCAGCTGCTGAATCTGTTGATTGGTTGATTTTCACTTTCCAACCAAAGACCTCGTTGAGGAAAATAAGGAAATATGCCAGCACGGATCTTAGCATGACTGGACTCCTAACATTGTGTGCACGTTGCAGGCAAATACCCGACCCATGTTTGCCTTCAGGAGCTCATAAATCACCCCGTGGCATGAATGAGACGGACATTAAGGGGACCAATTGTGGCGTAATGTGCACAAATAAAACCCCACTTACATTTTCATACGGGACTCCCCAATTCCTGGGCTAAAAGGGGGCCGAGTCTCTGCATGCGTTTGGCCCATAATTCATTTTTATAGCTTGTTTAAACGCGGCTCTGGCTCGGCGACAGCAGCAGCGGCGGCAGCAGCGTGCTCGGGTTATGAGGCAGCACTCTTTCCCTGCGTGTGTAAAGTCGCCCAAACTCAAAACAGACCCTCAACGAGACGTGACTTATCAGACACACGAGCAGTCACAACCGCTCGCTTTATGTCCAGAATGGGGGGATCATCATTAGCGTGGATTACTCCATTAAAAGTAGGTGAGTTTTGGGGGTTTTGCTGCAGCTACTTTCACAATTCAAACTCCAATTCTAATTCTGGTTTATGAGAGGCCCGTTTATATTTATTACACTTGATTTGACTCATGGAAGTCAGCCGATAGCTCGTGGAGGCTTTCATCCATTTGCGCGGTCCACATCAACGAGTCAGCGTGAGGGAAGTGACACAAAAAAAACAACCACCGGTTGCGACGCGATCGATTCAAAAAGTCATCTGCTCAAATTCATAAACTCGAACGTTTATCTGATAATGTAGAAGCCAATAAAGAGCTCATCGACTGGCTGAATTAGCCCGCTTTGCAAGTGGTATGTGAGTGAGGGTGAGTGTTGTTTGAGGAGGGAAGGGGGGGGGGTGTATTGGTAAATGGGGGGACCAGATCCCTGCACTCCTGCACGGCACTCTGACTGACCACAGGGCCTGTATAACCAAATCATTCCGAGACAGCGCGCCTTTTCTCTGCGCATGTGTTCACACAAAGAGGCAGGGACGCTCCGAGGCCGGCCCAAGTTTCTGCAGGCTGGAGCCTCTGCGCCCACTCACTGCTATAGCAGAGGCAGCTGGGAAGGCAGTGGAGAAAGGAGGAGGGGGGGAGGGGAGGAGGGGGATTGACCTCGTTGCGCTTTTTCTTCCTCTACTGGTGGGAATTTTGCATCACATCTTCACTTTTTACAGTGTTTGAACTTGGGACTGTCAACACTTGTGAGATAAGTTTGTATCCAGCTGTATTTGTCACATGAAAGAGGTAAATGTCTGATACATCGTTAAGCACATTAAAGTTAGTCACAGTACACGTAATCAGACTTAAGCTTGCTCAGTATCACACTGTGAAAACAGCGCTGCGTTCATTTCCATTATCTGGAATTGATATTAACATGATTGAATCCAAACTACACTAAAAGCAATATTACTCATGTGGCCAAAGAAGCCCCCTGAAAACGATCACGTTCTATCATTAATTTGTTACTACTACTTAATTGCTCCTGAAGGTGTTGCTTGTTTGCATAAGCTGTGTTGTTTAATTAAAAGTAAAGCATATCCAGAAGAACACTCCCCTCTGACATGCAGAAGGGATAAAGTCGCCTCAATTCATGATTAAGTGTCAATACGGGTCCTCAGACAGTCGCTCTGCGTGTAAACACTCTTCACCTAAGAGCTGGCGAATGGGGAAATCCTCCAAAAACACAGTATCCACTACACGACTTCCCAAAAGCGTTTGCAAACACAATAATTCACTTAGAGTGTCTGACCGCGCACAGCCTGTAGGGGCGCTCGTCCTGACATGTGAGCCTCTTCCTCCCCCTCCTCCCTCCCTCCCTCTCCTTCTCTTTCCCTTCCTCAGTGAGAGGTTGGGCATCTGCCGCAAGTCTCCCACGCACACTCTCCTCTCCGCTCCCCACTTCTGCTCACTTTCAGTGGCCATTAATTTCTCCAACAGTTTTATTTGATGAACTTAACAGGATAATCAGCCCACACTCGTACCTCGGGCTATACGGGCGCATTAGCTCCACTACGGGCCCCGCATTATCAGATCATTTGATCACTATACATGCATAATGAATACACGTGGGAGGGAAATCAGGGAAGATATCCTAGTTTATGAAAAAAAAATTAATATCACATCATCTTAATGTCTAATGTGTTGTCTTGTCGCTGCGTCACCTGTGACCTCCCAACATGCAAATCAGCCAAACAGCTCCAACGCGACCTTGGTGGGTGGAAAAGTTGTCCCACGCGCCTCTGAGGGTCTCTTTTGTGTGTCTGCAGCTGGACTGAAGCCTCCCTGACTCTCCTTCACTGTCACATTGTGACAATATTTGCCGAGAAAATCCCTCAGTGTTCAAGCGTGAAACATTTCGCATTGCAATGGGACACTGATAGCCCGCGGATCGCCCGTGGCGGTGCCACACACGCACCCTCGGCCGCCCATCCGTCTGGGAAGGGATGACACTGTAATGCATGTGACATCACGGCTGTTAGGAGCGCGCGAGCGGTCCAACTCGCGGAGGGCACGCTGGCGTCCCGCGCGCACTCACGCACCGACACGCGCCAACACGCACACACACACAGACTCAGGCATATTCTGCTCTCCATTCCAAAAACACCGTACCTGAGGTCAGAGTGCAGGGCTGTCCTCGCGGCGGGGTCGCAGGAGGGGGGGAGACGTTAATCTCTCCCCGGTGCGAGAGCGCGCGGCCGGGGCTGGACGGCGCGGTGTTTGCAGAGCCCGTTCTTCATGCGACCCCGGAGCTGTCCGCCGCCGTATGCATCCCAGCTCATTGTTTGCTCGGCCAATACATTAGTGGCGACGCGCGTCACTCTGATCGACGAGCGCTTGGAATTTAAATAGCCACTCAAACACCAATCTGTCACCGGCTAAGGGGATAAGGACAAGTACCTCACTGGCTGACCCGGGCCCACGTGACCGTGCCCGTTCGTTAATATCGGCCTGTGCACACCCCCTCCTCCCCGCGTCTGATAAGGACGGACTATAGGTAAAGGTTGGCACGGTCACTTGGGGTAAGAGGGGAGAGAGGAAGAGACCGGAGGGTGTCTGTGGAGCGGACGGTCCCTCGGTCCCGTTAGAACAATGCTACCATGAGCAGCTTCTTAGACTACACGGTGATGAGCGGTGAAGGTGGCTCGTGCTCCGTCAGGGCGTTCCACTCGGACCACGGGATTACAACTTTTCAGTCCTGCGCGGCGACCGTCAACAACTGCGGGGCCGATGAGCGCTTCATGGCCAGCAGGGCTTCTCCCGACGGCATCCCCCACCAGCCGGGCTCGTACCAGTCCACCGCCAGCTCCCTGAGCCTCTCCTATGGAGCACATCCGGCCTGCAGCTCCAGCTATGGACCACAAAGTTTCTGCGCCACCTACAACCACTACGCCCTCAACCAGGAAGTGGACTCGTCCGCCGCGTTCCCCCAGTGCGGCCCTCTGATGTATTCGGGTAACATTTCCTCCTCCATGGTCTCGCAGCATCGCCATGGTTACAGTGCCGCCCCCCTGGGGCAGCTGCAGTATACCCACGCCGCTTACGGCGGTGGGCACGAACAGGGAAGTCCTTACCCCGGGTGCTCGAACCCGCTGTCCCCTCTGCACGCAGCCCACCTGGAGGCTTGTTGTTCTCCGCTGTCTGAGGGCGCCTCGTCTGCACAAACTTTCGACTGGATGAAAGTTAAGAGGAACCCACCAAAGACAGGTGTGTGCCAACCTATATAGGAGTCTATGTGTGTAAATAAAAGCTTCATTGTGATGCAGATAACAAGAACATCTTGTATTATCTTAGGATGTGTGATCTGCTGCGTAAAAGTTGATCCAAGTGGCTCTGTTTCTGTGTGATGTGATTGAAAACTGACACGGAAACCCTCATCCTGCGCATCCTCAGCCCTCTGTCCCCCTGTGTGCAGGCAGGTCCGGTGAATACGGTTACGCCGGTCAGCCCAACACGGTCCGGACCAACTTCACCACCAAGCAGCTGACGGAACTGGAGAAGGAGTTCCACTTCAACAAGTACCTGACCCGCGCGCGCCGCGTGGAGATCGCTGCCGCGCTGCAGCTGAACGAGACTCAGGTGAAAATCTGGTTCCAGAACCGGCGGATGAAGCAGAAAAAGCGGGAGAAAGAAGGCCTGCTGCCAGCCAAAGCGGCGTCCTCGGAGCCGGGAGAGAGCAATCAAGAGAAACTGGACGATGCCGCCTCCGAGAAGTCGATCTCGGCTCCATCCACGCCTTCTCCCACTTCCTCCACAGTGTCTTCCGCGGGGGCTGACCCGTACTCCTCCAACTGAAGGTCCACTGCCTCTTTACCTCTGAGGGCCACCGCAGCCTGTATATACCAAATTTCGTACCAAGCGTATCAAAGCCAAAGTCTTTCATACGTGGACATTACTGATGATTTGATGCACTATCTTGGAGTTTGAGGCGATGAAATGGACCTGTGTTTTTTCTATTGTGTAACGTGTTTGCAAGGACGAAACGCCGCTGTTCAAAACCAGTGTAGGCCATGGAGTCTAAACACTCCATAACTTCTAAACTGGCATTAAAAAAAGTGCCATTCGCCTCCATCACATTGCTGCTGAGACAACCAGCGCCACTCTCGCACCGACTCCTGACCGGAGCTGCTTTACGTGCCGGTGTGACGTCACAAACCTGCAGACACAAATACCTCAAACGTGCCAAAGTTGTGCTTCGAGGACCAGGAGGCGGCCTGGTCGCCCCGGATGCTGTCAGTCAGGCTGTGACACAATCAGCGAGAGGACCTCGTTTCGTTCTTCGTGCTTACACGAGCTCCTCCACGATCACCAGCCGCGTGTTGGCTCCGTGTGTCGACTGTCTGAATGTCTGTGTGAGATTTCCTTGCATGATGCGTGATGCTTTCATGTGGTATTATTAGTAGTTGGGGCGCTGAGTTTTATCAGTTGCGGAGCGGGCGGGCCACTCGTGGCTCTGCGCGTTCCAGGCTTTTTATCTGCTAAGCTATTCTGTCCAGTGGAGCACATACAACTGTTTTGTCCAGAGAGACGTTTTACGGGTCAATCATGTGTATTAAAGCGAATTTGCCTCTACAGCTTTTCCTCTGTGTCGTTTCTAACGGGAGAAACAATCAAGGAGACCTTTAAGTTGATTATTTGGAGCGATTGTCCGACCAAAATCACACCTTTATCCAAGCTTAGCAGAAAGGAAAACATAGATATGTCACGGTCCATTTTCCCACCTTGTGAGAAGCGGCACGTGTCTGTTTTACACACCCCAGAGTCTCACAATGTATGCGTCCGTGCGCGCTCCCGTCCCAGGGGGTGAAGAGTTATTGGCATAATAAAGGCATGTTTATCCACGGAGAAGATGAGAGCGCGGACGTCAGCGTCATTTGTGATGACAATCTTATCGAGCACTCGGCTTATCGAGGGGACAACAACAAAAAAAAACCACCACCAAAAAAAAAAAAGACCTTCTATCGATTAAAACATCGAGATTAGCCTATCGACAGGGATGGAGCCCCCTCCGCTCCTGTCAGCGTCCCCGCCACTGCTCCCCGAGTTACAAGGAGGTGTCATCATCCTCACCTGACGACAAGACGAGCCGTGAAAAGTTGCAGCAGCGCACGTCAAACGCGGAACCACTGCGTCAGAGTGCCGGGACAAGCACCAATGTTTCACGTTTTGTAAATGTTGCGCGTAAAAAAAACGAGCTCACAAACGATGATGCTGAACGAATATCTTATAATGGCAGTAATTTAATTGTCTACCAAAAATGAACTCCTAATCGCCAGTTTGTGGTGAGTGAGTTAATCCGGGTTCTTCAGCATGTAGGCCGAATCTGCATCTGAAAGCTAAGGGAGGATTTCCTCACCCTTCGGTTGTTTTAATTCCTGGTGTGCAGGACGCGCATCCATCCCACCATAAAAGGGCAAAAAACGCCGAAAAGCGGTGATTAATGAGCGCCGTTCACCTTTAGCTGGGATCCACCTGCAGGAGCTGCCGAGCCGGAGCTGCGGGGACACGCCGAGGCCGGACAGGACGCCCTGCAACGCAGCAAGCACGGCGACGGAGAGTCAGCGAGAGAGACAACCCACCGGAATAATTATCTTTCTTTTCTTTAAATCTATAGAATACTTTTTTTTTTTCCCTCCAACTCAGGACAAAAAAGTTGCTTGGTGTGAAACTCAGGACGGTCAGTTTGGTCTCATTCTGGAGTTGTTTGGGTGTAAACAGAAAGGTAAACACAAACCTGTTGCTGAGGCAGGTTCAACAAACACAAAGACGGTTATCTGCTTGTTCCAACGAAAACCTCGTTTGTTGCATTTGACCGATTCTCACATTATTATTATGCGTTATTTTCTCGTAAAAGTTACATTTAGTTTTCCACACCATGGACACAGTATTCCTAATATATGTACAAATACTACAAAACAAATGAAAAGAGCAAAGAAGCCTAATTGTGAAATTTTTCGAAAGAGAATTGTACAAGACAATAATTCAGATTTAATATGAGCAAGTTTAACAGGCCGAATTAACCAAATCAATGTTTAAACTAAATAAATAGTTTGAATTATACTTTGCTGTCTTGTAATTGATATAAAATAGTTCATATTTTTTATTTGTGTAAATGAAGTCTTTATGATTTTATGTTTTGATAAATGATGTTTTTAATTCATGAAAATCTGCCATAAAAGCAGAGTTGGAAACATGCATTTGCAGCTGTTTTGCATTTATTTAAAGTGTGACAATTAAGTTTTTAACAGATGCGTGATTTTCAGTGTTTACATGTTTTCATGTAAAAAAAAAAGTCTATTTCCAGGTTGACCTATAAATAGTCAACATGTTATGTCGTCATCTTCATAAGTTAAAATTGCAATTATCCTTCTGTAAAACACGACCTGACACTTTCCTTTAACTCTCACCAAAGTGTGTTTCAGTTCATAAAACAGTT
>JAUESE010000061.1:7273080-7284074 GCA_032274725.1 Malacoctenus triangulatus
GTGACTCAAGTTCCAATCCTGACAGGTGCAGCAGAAAGACCTCTGAATACTTGTAAAGACTGAAGTGTAATTACCTAGCCTGGCGACTTAGCCATCATAACTAGTAAGTCCTCTCGACTAACTTGTCGAACATTCCTCAAGTCAACCGGGCTGCAGTGGATCCGTGGCCCGGGAGTGTCACGGCTAACAAATGAAAATGAAAGCATTTTGCCGATCTTGCGAGCAGATGATCAAGTTTGTGTTGGCAGTAGGAAATGTGACAGCGTAATGGGGCCCTTGCTGGTTAGATACTCATCTTTATGTAACGTGTTGGTGCTACTAAGCTAGTAATAGCATTAGCTAGATGTTGCGGAAGTTATATTACAGCTCATCTCCTTGGTTATGCTTAAACAAAGAGGCCAGCCTCCTTGCATGTATATACTTAAATATAGTATACTGTAACTTAACTGGGGGGAAATGCTCCTTAACTTGTGGTTAGCGTACACACACACACACTTGCCTCTTTATGGATCTCGCTGGAGCCAGCGCACCCAGTTTCTGGTCCCAGTTCAGGCTCTGTGTGAAGTTCATCTTGACCACTGACGGACAGGTGTTCGCCGGCCTCGTCTTCAGAGCTTTCAGACGCCGAGCCGGTGTCAGTGTCGTTGCTGGTGGAAGGCCCGCTGTCAGCCTTCTCAGACACCTGGTGCACCAGCCACGCGTTCAGCTGCGTGGGGAACCGCGGGGAGCCGAGGGTCCTCACGTCGTCCAGCAGCCGGCGACTTGCGAAGAAATAGTCCAGCTCGGGACATTTCGGGTGCACGCTGTATCCGTCAAGAGTGTCTCTTAAACTGTGGAAGGGGGTCTGGGTGTAGGCTGAGCTAGGACCCAAATTAATCTCTGTCAGTGGCGTGTAGTAGCCGCTCAAGTAGCTGTCGATATCCACGCGAACTCCAATCAAACTCAGTAAGATCGTTAACTGAATCAGGCCTTCTGTGAAGTATTTTTTCGCGATTTGCATTTTCTAAGTACTTTCAAAAGTGCAGATAAACACAAAAACCTGACCCAACAGTTCCTCTTTACCGAGTGGACAAAGGGAAAAGACTAACAAAAGAGCACGCCTTCCCCTGTCAGACAAAGAGGTCCGCCAGTACCGGCGAAATCGTTAGATAGCTATGCTAGCTCTGAGCAGTTAGCTGCTAGCTTTAAGTTACCGGTTAACGGCAACCCCCGGACCTGAACATAGTAATCGGTTATTCCCTACCAAACGGCGGATTCTTCAGCTATGTGAGGTTATGAAAACCCTCCCGAGGCTGAGTATCAAACTGAAAATGAAACATAAATTGCTAAATGCTGTCACCGGAGAATGCTACAACACTGGGGGAACTTCGTTTCACAATTTGCATAGCACACGCAGATTGGATCAACGCGTTCAGCTCAACACAACTTGATTGGACCACACGGATGTCTGTCATCATTTTGTCCAATCACAGCGTGGTATGATCACACACCGCGCCCTGTCTCCACCCCACTCCCAAATATACACATAATTTACACTGTAAATAATGGTAGAAGTTTACAACTCAAATTACATCACACTGTAAATGAATAATAGATACTTGTAGATAGTTTGAGTTCTTGTGTTCCGTGGTTCATTGATCCCGGAGAGATTTACGCACAGGCAGGACTGAAGCTGCACGCTCCTGACGTTTGTGCTACTGACCTGCTTTTGTCCCTCACAGCCTGCTGGCAAAGCACCGTATTACAGTTTGAACCTGTTCAACTATAATCTCTGCACTCTCCAACAAAGGGGAACGCCGATGGCAAAATCCTACACTGCAGCCCCACTGAACATCTCAAATGACTGAGCTCATAGCTTAATTGTGGAGAAAAACAAGGTTGCAGACATTTAATCACACAGGTTACATAAGCACCAGTAGGTGCAGTGTCATAAACAATCTGAAAGCCATTCTGCCTAATGAGATAGTCTATATAGGTCAGGCGTTCTTGTTCTGAATATGCAGTCATTGATTTATATTTTACTAAGAAGCCAAGAAAAAACAAGAAGGAAAAATAAACATCTGAGACTAAAAATGAGCAGGAAAAAAATCATCTGTCTCACTTCAAGAGTAAAAAAAACTGTCTGCAAAAGGCCCAGTACACTCAGAACATTAAGGCAACAGACCAGCATTTAAAAAAAGTAACATAAATAGGACAAGAATGTCAGTGGCCTGTGGAAAAAAAACCTTTTGCTCACAAAATACTGGTGCTATAACAAATGATTGGACGTAGGTGTGTGTGTGTGTGTGTGGGGGGGCGGGCTGCAGAGTATCGCAAAAACAAATCCGAGCAGAGAGTGTCCTCACTCAAGGGAAAAAAGAGGCACTAATCATTGCCACGTCCAAGAGGAATTTTGGAGATGCTCATCAATCTGTCAAACTGACAAAGACGGAGACAGAGTTGTTCAACAAGGTTGCTGTTTGCAAGAAAAAACAAAAATTGCAGAGGACCATGTAAACATTGAACTCATGGCTGGGGAGCAAAGTTTGGTCATGAAAGAGCAGCTCCTCCAACAGTCAACAACAGAAGATACCTGGGAGGAAGAGGAGCAGGAACGGATTAAAGACGACAACAGAGTAAACATGCATGTCCTGATAGACAGGATCATTGTGATTTAGTGATGGTGAAAGGGTAAAGATCAAGAAGGCCAGAAAGAGAGGTGGTTTCTGAGTGACTGAAGAGAGGCGAAGGAGATGAAGGAGGAAAAGTAGGAAATGAGGGTAAAATTCCTCCCAGGTAGAGAGAAGAGACATCAGTCGTCAGAAACTTCACACTCGCTCTCTCGTTATTTGATTGAATCATGTACAAATCCCAACCCACAAGTTGTACAGTGGTGCTGTGGTTTGCCCTGTCACATTGTAACAGGAAGGTTGCACTCAGCAGGAGAGGGAGTTTGCAGGTTCTCCCTGTGCCTGTGTGGGTTTCTCTCCAGGAGCTCCTGTTTCACACATCGGTCCAAAGACGTGCAGGTTTGGCTGAAAGGAGACTCCATCAGCCCCGGATCACAGGACCACATCACCATCCAGTGATCAGAGCCCAGAGCTGCTTTCTACAGGTCTCTCATTGCTACAAAAACACATGACTCCATTTGCTTTGGAAATGGTGATTTTAGTCATTTGTTGGATTCCCGTTCGAATACTCATAAAACGTTCATAAAGTTCATAAACTTATCCTCCCAGACTCATTTTTTCTATCTTCTTATCAATCTATAAAGCAGAATAGCTCTTGTCCATTTTTATTTTGCATTTTCAGTGGAATTACTGAAAGTATTTGTCATAGTATGTGTTTACTCAACACCTCAGACATCTGGCTTTGAGTTGCTTCAGTAAAGAATTGTAAATGATTTGACATGCACAAGCTGTATGATTCAAAGATCTTTATTCTGTAAAAGGACATAAAATACCTACATGATTGGATGAAAAAAGAGTCATTAAACAGTGAAACTTTCTATAAACAAAGCTGAAATGCAAACATTCATCATTATAATGGTCTATTACAATCGTTTTCAATAGGAATGCGTTTTAGATATTCTAACGGCAATAATTTAACAACAAAAAAAAACACTCGGCAGTAAAAGCTCGGTGTGATTCAAAGCGTCTCTGCGTCGTTATGGGGGAGAAATTGACGGTAAAAGTCACCGTGAGCAGTCCTGCGTTCAGCTTCAAGGTTTCTCCCGCAGACAGAGGAGCGAGCGCCTCTGTGAAGGTGGGCGGCTCATTTGCGACCCCTGCTGTCTGAAAGTGGCGACGGTTAACGACATCTTTTGTTTTACAACTTCACAAACCGGGATGAAAAACACAACCAGACACAATGATCGCTCAAACTTTTTCGGTGTGAGTTTGGTCTGCAGCTGTCTACAAACTTTGAAAGCCAAAAAAAGAAAAACAACAAAAGCAACAGCTTGATTTTCAGATTTAAAGTGATATGTCTCAGGTTTATAGTGATACCCCAACATTTTTCAAACGAGGCTTTGTTTTGAATAAAAAACATCTCAGTTGATGTGATGCTACCACGAGTTTTATCGCTACAGATGAAAATTTAAAACATATCTCTATATTTTGTGATTATAGTTATAACAGAACAATAGAGACATTTTGATGTAAGGGTGAAAATTTGATCTCACTTGAAGATGTGTTGTCTCACCGGACCACCATATCTAACCCAAACACTCACGTGGACTACAATGAACCTATGCAAAAGGCATCACCTGCTCTTTGTTTGGAACAGACATTGATTTGGATCTCTAAAGAATATCGTAATATATTGACGAGCAAAAGCAGGTGACTCACTCTTCTAGCTCAACACAAGTTCATCACACATGGTGTGAGCTGGGCTGTCTCAGTGACAGCGAGCCGAGGCTTCATGCAGAACAGCTCCAGATCTGGCTGACAGGTCAAACTCTCCATCTGACAGTTTGCTCCTCCTCACTTTTCTTTTTTTTTTTTTAAAGTTAAGGCTGCAAAATTGTTACAGACTGACTGCAGTAACGTTATATTCACACATAGCAACTCCTGGCATTGCTCTCAGCTCAGGCTGCCTGTTTGAAACCGTATAGTCCATCAGCATCGCGGGAAATGTTGCGTAACGGCGTCCTAAGCCGTTTATACGCGCTGCATCCCATTCCTGCAATGCTAAATATAAGTTTAAAACAACAATAACAACAGCAACAGCAACAACAACAAAAAGTCTCCCCTCGAAAATAAGAAGTGACATTTGCGGTCCGTCTCATGCGAGCTTTACAGATCGACTCGGTGGCCCCACAAATCCAGAATCTAAACGCTCCGAATCACGTCTCTTTAAAGAAGCTGTGAAAAGTAATCTACTCCAATTGATCTGACGCCAGCGTGCAGTCACTTGATTAATCCGCGAGTATTTTCATAACGATGTGAAACACATTTAAATCAACTTTGTGAAGTTCTGACAGATTTATTGGGGGAGAGCTCTTAAATCACCCCCATATAGTCCTCCGAGGACGAAGCCGATTGGCCGCATAATACATGAGGTGTAGAAAACTGGCACGCATGCGCACACACCTCGGTCCTGCGCAGAGGCTCACGGGAAAATGTGAGGGAACTCAGGGTGAGATTGTGTTGTTGTTTCCTGGATTTCTTTTGCGACTTGTTTTCTGCGTGTTAAAGTATTTTTCCTGCACCTTTGTGTGCATGTGAATTTGGATCACAAATCTGATGATTGTCAAAAAATAACAAGAATCTTAACCGCTTTGGAAATTTTAATCTGTGCGAAAACACAAAGTACTTTTCAAAGAAAATACAACATTGAAGCATGGAGCTCCTCATTGGGCGTTGATCTCAATAAAAAATCAATACAATTGTGAGATTGCATGAAATACCTCTAAGAGCTGAAGTAGTCCCTAACCAGTGAGTATTCAGAGATTTTCACTCACGAGAAAATATTACTCTAATTATCATGGTAAATTAGACAGAGTTACAAATATAAAGGAGATAACTTGTCAATGAGAAACATTTACGTGTTTATGTGTAATTATTGGGTTTAAATATAAACACCAAGACACTCTAACACAGAAATAAAATATTTCCCCCAAATCACATAAAAAGTAGCATTGTCAAAAGTGTTTATGGAAAACCTTCAAAATCCGAACACACATTTGTCCACATTTGAAAAAACAAAGAGACTGAAAACAGTTTTAGCTTTCATTAGCTTATTTTTTTGTAAATTGAGAGCTTCAACATAATAGTAAATATTAAGACTTGAAAAAAGCCTTTTTTAAAATAAAAATAAATGAAGTGTGGATTTTATCTTTCTAAATATATCCACCAAAATCCTTATTTTATTTTGTCTGTTTTTTTCCCTTGCATTCACTAAACGCATGTGTGTGTGAGAGAGAAAGTGTGTGTGTGTGGGTGTCTGTATGTGTGTGTGTGAGTGTGTGAGGGACGGGGAGGCTCGAGCTGCGGAGCTCTGCTCTCCAGAGAGCAAAACAACAGACTGGCCGCTCTCTGCCTGCAAACCTCCGCCGCTGCTTGATTGACGTGCGCGTTTAGCCAATGAACAGAAGGAGTCAATATCCCGCTTTCCAGTTGGCTCGCCGCTCCAGCTCCCGGCAGGCACTTGCAGCCAATCAGCGAACGAGTACCGCCATAAAAAAACAAAAATTATGACGTGAGCTCTGGCAGACTCTGTGGCGCCCCGCAGCGGGGGCATATGGAAGCAATTTCACATCACTACCGCTCTCTGCAAATGAAGTTGTAATAATGAAAAATGCCCAGCTCTCTCCAAACCTTTATTTCTCTTCTCATTTCAGTGCAGGTTTTGTTTTAGTGCTGCTGAACGGAGCAGACTTTTCTGCCTAATGTGTCCCACTGGTCTGCAGGAAAAAAAAGGACTGCGGCTCTGCTCCAATAAGTCGTGTTTTTTCCCTCATTAGCTGTTGGCTGAGCCGTCCTCTATTAACAGTGTTATTGGGCGTCTGTTGTTGCAGGACTGAAACGTGTAAAACACAACAATTCCCATTTTTTTATGTCCGTATTCATTTGGTGATTTTGGATGGTAATTACAAAAGTTTGCTCAAAACCCGGTGAAGCATTACTGACCAGCAGAGGGCGCTGCGCTCCTGGTTTTGCGTAACGCTGCTTGTGAATATCGATCTTGAAACTTTGTCCCTGTATCCTTAAACAGAGACAACATTTTGTAGCAACATAAACTTCTCTCAAAAATTCAAATGAATGCATAGACAAATAAAATACATATTTTGACAAACTATTCTTTAATATAAAACATACATTGTCTTCAATTCCTCTGACTGTCTCCCAGCAGTTCACAAGCTAAAAGGGGCCAGCATGAGGCTGAGGCACTGACAGTGGGAAAAAAAGAGAAGCTTGAAGGGGCAGTTGTGGATTTGATGTCAGAGTCTGAGATGGCTGCTTTGATAAAGCTCGTCTGGCTCCCTGAGATTGGCATCCTTCTGCTCGGAAAAGAAAACAGCAAGTTCCTACATAAACAGAGGAAAATGGCCCCGGTCGCGCTCAAAAAACAGCCCTGTGGCGGAGGTGCCCTGGAAACTCTGCAGCGGCATCGGCTCAGATGTGTTGCACAAACACACTTCATACGTGCATACCCTCATGTGCTGCTTGACCAGGACGTTCACGAGTGTGGGAGCTCAAACTGACTTCCATGTGCTCCAAAAAGGTACACGTGCATGTACACAGGATGTGTGTATTTTCAGGCCCGTTGTGCATCTGTGCCTGAAACCTCCCTGTGTCGGCGTTGTTGCTGAAGCTATTGTGTCTGCTGCACTAATGGACTCCTCTCACCCTGTCTCCCTCTCCTCTCTCTTTCTTCCTCTCCTTTTTGCTCCCATATCATATCCATGTATTCCCCCAGGGGCTGATTAAAAGGCTTTCTTGCTGGGGTGAGGGGAGAAGAGAGGAGAGTGGTCCTTATTACCCCATATGTCTGGACAGGAGAGGGTGGAGTGGAGGTCCTTTTCCAGTTAATCAATATAGATACCATCCTTCCACAGTCACTGCGTCTCTCGTTCTCCCCCCTCTCTCTCTCTCTCTCTCTCTCTCTCCTCCCTGTCTCCTCTTCTTTCCTCCACTCTCACACTCTCCCATTAGAGATAATGTGTCTGGTATTGATACTGTGAGGTCTGGGAACTATGACAGAAATACTGTGTGGCTCAATAAGGCCCCCGTTCCACGTCAAACTCTGTGGTCAACAGAGCGACCTGAGTCATCGACTTGCTGTTTAACCTGGCTGACTGTGTTACATTGTTTGACTGTTGCCGATTCATCGTGAGATTCGCCACTGAATCACGGCTAATTTCTCTCCGGCTTCGATACCTGCAGATAATTAGACATCCAATTCACTTTTACTGAAACAGCGCCATTATGCAGCCATTCCACACTGTGGAACATCTCATATTCCTCTACAGAAAGCTGATATACAGACATTATTTTAATTATATCAGCACTTTTCTCCCAGCGTGGCGCCAATTATCGTAATGGATTTACTTTAAAAAACTGCTGTGGCTTTAAATTAATCATTACATTATCTATTATGCCACTGATTTGAATGACAATGAGAGAAAAACATTCATGTAGTTGACAGATAAAGGCCGGCTGGAAGCATCTTCTGAGTCATCTACGAACACTCATAAATTACAGATGGAATATGAGCAGATCCGTGTATGACAGGGCTGAGATGATAATTAATGCAGCACCACAAGATGAAACAATTAGCCTGCGAGACGAGTCTGACTGGAGCGCACCATTGTTCGGCCCAACTGCGCTGGGGTGTCGCCGTCTCTGCTGACTGCCTGAAGGTCGTGTGAGTGCTGCTCCGGGCGGCCGCGGGGCTTCAGACGCAGAGCCGGAAACTTCTGAGAGATGCCTGGGTCGGCAGTGGGGAGAGCGACCCCTGACCCCCCCCTCTGACTCCCTCACCCTCAGGGTCACGGAGCTTGGGGCTCGCACGACGGGGGAAAGGCTATAATTGATGTGGGGAGGGAGCGAGGCCTGCTGGAAGCGGGGAGGGAAGGCGGGGAGGGACGGAGGGGAAACCTGAGGCCCCAGAGAGAGGCGGGAGGGCCGCAGGGCCCCGATGAGGGCTCTGGTCTGTGTCCGCCGCTCCACGGCGCTGCACTGGCCCCCATGGGAGGGCGGGGTGGCTGAGAGGATGCCAGATCAGAGTCTGGACCGTCCAAACCACGGGCAAAAGTTACTCGTTGGACTGAATGGTTAACGAAACACAAAGTCGGAAAAAAATCTTGATTCTGAAGGAAAATTCTCTGCGGGAAAAGCAGCAAGTTGAAGTCCTGTCGCCTTTGACTGCAATGATCAATCTTTGAGCCGCTAATTTGCTCGGAAGAACGTCAGACGAATTTATCTTCTCTCTCTGGGCATCCTTTCAAGTGTTTAAGTACACAAAGCTTTGAAAAGGCAAAATAACCCGAGGGCTCTCCACTTTGCTGCAAATTACCGTGTTCCTTGAGCGTACAGCTGCGCTCTCCTCGGATCTCTTTTTTTGAGCTGTGAATCATGAGCCAAACAAGTATTCCTGTTATGATAACACCGAGTTCTCCATATACAGCCACGCAGCTAAATCTGTCTCGCCTTTTGAGATAGTTGTCAAATAATTGAGGTCTTTGCGAGATTTTGGCAGAAAGTCACAGTTGCTCTTTCTTCAGCTAGGGGGTCAGAGGGCAGGCGGGATTGCTGGGTTCTTGAGAGGAGGAGGAGGGGCCCAATGGCTGACAGATGTTTACAGAGGCTTGGCTGCAACATGACTAGACGAGGGAAAGGAGGCGTTTGTGTGCTTGTGCAACACCTAATCACGACCACTGGTAGTTCACCTCACCCACTGTAAGGGGACGTTTGATCCAGGCTCTTCTTTGCACATTTTGATCCTTCGCGTCCCATCAGGAGAGCCTGCGTTCGTCTGAGCAGCAGCTCCGGCCCCTTTGGCCCCAGCCTGATCCCCAGCATACCGGCCGTCCCACCGATACGTCTGCGCTGTGGCGCGGGCCGCTCCCCTGACTGCCTCCCTTTCACGGGATTCCTCGGCGCGCCGCGTTTTGGAGCAGGCGGCTCTCGAGTTACCGGCAACCCGGCGCAGATCGTGTCAAAGCTGTTATTTTAGAGAGCGGGGCGAGGAGAGGGGAAATGTGTACCATGTTTGTGAGGAGGAGAGATTCAGAGTTTCCTGTCCACATCATAGCACTCTGGAGGGTTCGAGTCCTGTCACGGTGTCAAACATAAACATGTCCTCCCAAAGCAATAAACACATGGTCAGAGAAAATAGTTCGGAGGTGCTCTGGTAGAGGCGAGCGTGGCTAATCCAGTGTGTGCTTTGGGTTGTTTGTCATGCTGGAGAGTCGGGGAGGAATTAATAGCTGCGACATACGTCTGGGAATCAAAATTTTGCAGCTTTTGTTTGAGCCATTTATTGGTTTTTTTTCCATTTAATTTTTTCTTTTCTGTTTTTTTCACAATAAACTGGAATAAAATTAGATGAAAGTCTAATGAGTAAAATTGCAATAAATCTCAAATAACCTCAAATCAGATTTGCGTGGAAATGGTCGGATTTAGCAGGCACGCAATAATGATGATGACCCCCGGATTCGCCACGCTCGACTAGAAGAAAACAGTAGATGTTATGAAGGGAAAGAAAAAAAAAACAAAACAATCTCCCTCCCAAGGTCCTCGCTCTGAGGCCACTGGTTCGTTAGGCCTCTGAGACAGTTTTGCATGTTTCCAATCTTTGTACTTCAGCACGAAAAAATGGCTTAATAAAGAGGCAGGAATGGGAAAAAAAAGAAAACGCGCTGGGAAAAATATAACCACAGATCCGCGCTGAGCCTGAAATAGTGGCTGCGTTGCCGTTGTGTGTCGTGCAGTCAAAAAACGATTTCATTCCTTCTCTCGGAGACGGTAAAGCACAACCCCACAGGATATGTTGTAAAATGAAATGAAGTGGAAAGAACGCCTTCCACTTATGTAGAAAGTGGTGAAACCTATGATGAACAACAAGAGGGGGAAACATCGCGTGCACGCAGAGATGACTGAGATGGGTAAAAACAGAAAGAGATGTTTTACAAACCCAGAGAGTGTTTGTGTCGCCGCGTTATTTTACCGGGAGCGAAGCAGCTAATAAATAAAGGACCAAACTGCCGATGTCGTTATCTGCAGTTGTCACACGATAGGCAGCAAAAGCACGACCCTGCTCTGTTGTTTAAAGCAACTGATCCCCATGGCTAATATCCATGATGGAGCCCTCCCTGTGTCTCCTCAGCCACCGTGAGTGACACCATTGTTGGGGGGGAGGGAGGGACGTCTGTGTGCTGGGGGTCTGGGTGCTGGTTTCACCAGACTGTGACTGGTGGAGTGTAACGCCGATGAAGACTTCATCCAATCTGCCGAGTTTATGACGGGAGCATCGAGACAGTCGGGGGGGGGGGGGGGGGCGGCGGGGGG
>JAUESE010000061.1:7399703-7414141 GCA_032274725.1 Malacoctenus triangulatus
AAAACTGCAAGAAAACTTACCATATCTAAAATGATTAAAACTTGATAGAAACAGTCGCACACAACCGCGCCGTCGATGGACTGGAGTCTGCCTGACAACAGCTACCACACACCCCCAACCACACGCCCGCGTCGCCCACGTGACTCAGTGCGGCGTGACGCACAGCTAATGTTACTTTTGTGAAATTCAATAAAGTTTCGCTGTTTGAGTTTTATTCACCCCTCAGCGTCACTCTCAAGCAGTGTTACAAAGATATTTTACGTTCTTTACCTTTCAGAATTTTTTGTTCAATTATTTTGTGTATTATGCTTCATTATTTTCCAGCTGTACATACTGATGAATCAATTTGGTATCGATTTAAGTATAAATATTGGGGATTTTTTGACTCAATATTGAGCTCGCGTTTTTCACATTTTCTTTACCCTTTATTGATACATGAGAACGAACATGGCCTCCGTGAGATTATTCGAGAATAGTCCAGGGATTTAATATGAAGGATCATTTTGACAGTGGTTACAACTCACTGCACATTGCTCCTTGTTGCAATCGTTCAACTTCAATTTGAAATGATAGAATACATAATTAATAATTTCACGATGTACAGTTGTTTTCTTGTGTGAGCTGTCGACCGGTTTTGACACGTCATAAATCTGCCCCCCCACCCCCACCCCATCGAAAAATTGCAGAATAAATGAAGGTACAACTGCGTCGATGTAAACATGTATATTCTGTAAACAAGTACAGAAAATACATTTATATTCGCTCCGATGTGTCCATGTAGGACCACAAGCCATTCAAGGTATTGAAACTAGTGTTACCATGGAGACGTTCCCGGATAGCATCAACAGTGTTTCAGTTTACAGCAACGTGACGGCGCTTCCTGAGCTGTGAGCCTTGACAGGGTGAGACGACACTTGCGGCATCCATTAGGTTATTGTAGCTACACAGCAAGCGTACAGCAGGTCACTCCTGAATGTACACGCTGCATCTCTAAAAACATGCCCATGGTGGTCCTCTGAAATCCCGCTGACTCAACGTTACATCTGACGAAACAAGGTAACTCTGCCCTCTGATAATCACTTTACGGTCGTGTTTCCTTGTGTTTGTTTACACCTTATGCGTTGTAAACACGTACATATTTGTCACTTTCATTCATCTATGCCCGATCTGAGCTGATTGTGTTTTCACTCACGCAGTTGCACAGAGGTGGAGCAGGATGGAGCGGCTGAGGCAGGTAAGCCTCCGACTCCCTCCCACACACAAGCCCCACAGAGCCGTCCGACCGGTGTCTGAGTACACGGAGCAGGCTGAAAACTAAGAGACCGAGTTTGGGTTGGTAGGGAACCTGCATTGTCATTGTTAGAATGACTTGCATTGGGTGAGCCTGTGTGTGTCTGTTTTGACTTCTTCATGCATTACTGCTATGTGAACCCTCCCCTGACAAGAGGGTGTCTAAAAATTGTGGGGGGGTCTACAGCAAAACACAGCAACTTGTAGTGAGTACAACATACAAACCAAAACGCAATGTGTGTCTCTCCATGTTTTTTTCTTTTTTTTACCTTAAGTGTTAATTGTTTGTACAAAGTGAGAGGAAAGTGTTTATTTATAGATGTCTGCAGCTGCCAGGATTTGTATCCACCTTGCAAAACACTAAAAAAAAGGTGCACTAAATTGGTTTGTAATTGCATGAAATACATGTTACAATTCTCAGTTTGATATCTGTAGAGATAGCAGCAGGGATGGCAAATCTTGCCAAATCCAACTGCAGGCCAATAATGTATTCCCTTATTTCATGTTTCCACCGACTGTTTGGGACAAAAATCAAATTACATTCGCTTTCGACTCTTTGAATTATTCAGTGAAAACTTTGCTGTGAGAGTCACAAATGTTCCAGAACAATCATTTGCTATTTGATCGTCTCTAACAGTTTTTTTTGGCTGCATATCTACATTTAGTTTGTTTATTTCTGTGCTGGTGTTGAGATTCTTTGTGCTCTACACAGTGGAGACTCAACAAGATGTGTGTGGGTTTTTATTTAAATCTCACAGTAAGGTTTGAGTGAAAAACTCTAATATTGATAGAGCAAAAGATGCATTCCTGCAGTGTTTTCTAAAAACAGAAATCTAAATGTTGCTGTTTGTGTTGAACCTTTTGGAATAAACTACAGATGGAAGATGATTCCATCTATAATATGAGTCAGCAAAGAGGATATTCTGTTCCTCCACCTCTGCCCTCAGCTTGTAATGCTGAGCCTTCAGAACTCTATCAAGTAAGAATTATCGTCACGGTAACACATTTCAGGTTGAACTTTTTCCTAAAGTGGAGCAAATGATCCTTTCCTGTCATCATCTAATCTGTTACTTTACCTCAGATCGTGTCCAGGCACGGCCATTACCCGCCAATTCTCCAGATCAACTCAGTGACTCTGGCAGTTCCGTTTAAAGAGCAACATCTCCACCGAACTGTCAGTGAGCTCGTTGGAAACAACTACAGCCCTCGAGCACAGGGTCTTAAAACGACTCGGCTCCAGCACAGAAGACACATTTCTCGTCAGTCCCTGGCGAAAAAAGCAAGACCCTGTATCCTTTAATTTTGTTTCTGAGAGACGGAAAAAAGAACTTGAAATGTTCAGCACGGTCTTTAAACCTCCTCAGAGTGACAGTTTGTTCTTAACGAGGCTTTTAGCATCTACTCCCCCTGGAAAGAGACTCGCAATAACACCAAGAAGAAGGTACCTCAGTTTGACACATTTTAGCTACAATATCCGAAGTTTTATGATGCCTTTTCTTGCAAAGCACTTGACCTGATTTGTTCCCGGCTTCACAGGGACGCCTCCTTTCATGCTTCAGTCTCATCTCGGGCGAAGTCCAGGTCAAGGAGTTTCTCTGGGCCCTGCAGTCGGCCGATGAGTCCTGAGGAGCAGCTCGGCATCATGCACAGCCAGGAGCAGCAGCTGAAGGCCACTGAACCTAACGAGAGGGACCTGCAAGTAAGTCGCAGAGAAGTGCGGTGAAACAGCACCAGCTGTTGATCCAGATCAGATAGCTGTCTCTTTCCTGGATACATTGATTATCTCGACTTTCCTCACTCAGCGGTACATGTACTACATCAACACTGGTGTCCCGGACTCGGCTATCGCGCCACAGCCAAAACAGCAGATGATGAACATCCTGCAAATGGTCCCTGTTGACTGCGGGGACAGGAACAAACAGCTCCACACTTTGAGGGCTAACATGGAAGAAGAAGTCAAAACAGATTATTACTTCAGTCTCAAAAAGAGCATAGGTATAAAACAGGAGAACTGGCTCGAACTGATCAAAAGGATGCCAGACTCCACCTTTTTATTGTTAGTTTTCTGTTTTCTTAGAAATACATAAAAATGCAATTTTCACTCTGTATTACTCTGTTGCCAGTTGACTACATTTTGATTGACACATCTGAGCGTCAGCGGCTGTCCATAAACAGCATCCCCAAGCCGTTTCCCTGGAGGGTGATTCGTGCACCGGTGCCCTGGGCTGAAAGCTACAGGGAGGCCCACATGTTTCAAAGCCAACATCTGTATACTGTCAGCCCCATTATGTTTCAACTGCAGGATATCTGGCTGAAGAGGTATAGCACGCTCTGTACAATTAGACACACAAATTCAGCTATTTGAAGGATAAACTTGTCATCGATTGGTGCACACTATGTGAAGAAAATGACTTGGCAATTACTGTGATAAGAATGCAAGAATACATCTCCTGCCAGTGAATTCTGCTCAGATTCCAAGATGCCAGAATATAATTTAGTCTCCAAACTGAGGCACGCAGCATGGGCAGCCTGACACAAAAGAATTTTCTGGTCGAGTTTGCAGTATTTCAGTACCAAAACTAATTAAAAGTGTAACTTTCTGAAGCAAGAAATTGTATGAACGTTCACTCATCACCTCTTATCTCGTTTCAGCTTCTCATCCTTGAGGTTTGTCAAATTGGAGGACCTTTTCTCCACCAGCCTCCCCCACCAACCATCTGAATTCGAGGCGTTTGTTCAGAGGCAGTGCCAGGCGACGAGAGACGAACTCATTCAGAAGTGAGTTGTGCCAGTTCATCAAACTGTCTCAAAACAGGCAGCCAGTTCCTCCGACTATAGGCTGATCTTCAGACTTAATTATCACAGTGCTTCTTCACGTTGGCATGCAGTCTTCACTATGCAGTATCCACACAACCAAGCGAGCAAATCCCATTTGTCGAAGCAGCTTTATGTTCCCATCTTGTCCACTTTGTTAGACACGTGTCAGTGTGACTTGCAGGGGATTTGCTTACACAGTCTCACTCCAGGATTGTATTACAGCCTTTGTTGTGTGCCTGTTGTGTCGCTTGTTAGTCCAAGTAGCCACCGCTCTGCATGGCAGGAACACAAGCCTCTGTAATTTGTTGAGATCAGCTGCTGCATGTTTGTTCCGTGTTCCTAAATTGTCCTCGCATGGATACTTTTGTTGAGCTGTCAGTCAGCCAATCAGAGATCAGAATACTGTCATTATTTCATCGAGGCTCCCGGAAAATCAACTAACCAGTAAATTATACAATCAGACAGAAAACTGGCCTTTAGTTGGTCAACAATAAAATGCTTATAGCCTATTTTAAAGAGATTTTTTTCTGCGATATCTTCCATAGTTTAGGTTTGATCTTCCGGTATGTTTTTAATATATGTCTTTTTTACTTCAGTAAAATAGATTTTAGTGAACAAAAAATGTATTCAAACCATCGGTAACTTTGCATTAGACTCATTTTTCTTGTTCTGTAAGAATAATTTTTATTTCTGTGTGAAGTTTGGAGTTTTAGCAATTACCAAAATGGCCAAATGAAAATTTTCTCGCCCGCTTGACTCTTGAAGGTGGCTGCCTCAGTGTGCGTCGCTCTTTGCCAGCTCCGAGGCCTTCTGGTTGCACCTTTTACCCAAGACTGAACACGAGCCCCCAGTTTCTCTCCAAGAGTTCTTCAACTGTGTGGCTGCTCTCATGTCAGCACAGCTTCGAAGCCTGGTCACGCAGTCACTGCAGGACTTGCTCCAATTCTTCACTCTGCATGAGGTTTGAATAAATACTGCAAAATATTGATTTTGAGAAAGGGTGAAATGCAAACGAAGAGCCACTTTTCGTTATCCAAAGTTTATGTTATTTGTTAACCTCCTCTGTCTTGTGTTTTCTTCAGAAGGGAAATGACTTTGGAGAAGTGTACGATGAGATGAAATACGTACAGACACAGGTTTTGGTGGTGAAGCTCCAAGTGGATAAGGCTCAGTTCGACTTTATTCCCAGCTTCCAGGAATGTTGGGAGATCATTCACAGGGCTTTCATGGAAATCATCAGAAGTGCAGAGAAACTTCCAAGGGTATGAACTTTGATAACTTTATATTTTGTTTTTTTTCTATATACAGCATTGATATTGTGCTCTCAGCTTAATTCTAAAGCATGTGTATAATATGTGACTTACTTGGCCAGGTGGAGTTTCACCTCTTTCCTGACATCAACAACTTGTACCTTCGCCCAGTTCGGCCAGATGAGTCACAGGTTACAAATGTGATCAATACAGCGAAGGATGTTTTTCACAAGAACACTGTGGGACCCAAAAAGTAATGTTGTTTTATTAGAACCTTTTAATATTAAGGTGTACCAGGAGGTGTAACCGTAATGCTAATACTGTATTTGTTTCTCAGGTATTTGAATACATATCTGAAATACACCAATCTTATTGACAACACAGCAAAGCAGGACATTTCAGCGTTCCTCAAGGAACAGCATTCACTGTCGGAATTCACAAAGGTAAAAAGATGTTCACGCTCTTGAGTTAGGGGATTTAAAGTCCTAAACAAATACATTTTTTTTGCTCACTGGTTTTCATCGCTCCTTTTTCAACCTCCAGCAAATTGAAAGCATCAGTGACTTGTGGGAGGAGATCGCCTCTCTGCGTGTCACAGTGCCCCTTGCCTTGTTCTGTCTGGATGCCAGAGAACTGAACACTGACTTGTGTGATCGCGCACAGAGACTGAAAGACAAAATCATCACGTTTAAAGTGGATGAACACCGTGAGCTTAACAAGAGGTAAACATGTTAAAAAATGATGAATATTCCTCCTTATTTATGAAAGTTTATTACAAAATATTAATCATTGGATTCTTTTTTCCTCAGGATCTGCCAAAAGTATAGCGAGATCACAGACACTGTCAGAGGCATCCCACAAACAACAGAAGAGCTGGTGTCTCTCAACCTGTTCATCCAAAAGACTTGTGATGTGACCATCAACACGCTGATAGATGAGATTGATGAAGCAACTCACCGACTCAGCTTCCTCTTGGACTTTGCCTCTCTGCCATGTACGCCATCCAAGATGTCCCACTGTCACTGACTTTGATTTTCTTAAGAGAATAACAACATTGTTTTCTTGGAAGTTCTTTTTCCTTGAAACCACTCACTAAACTATATCTAACTCCTAATTCCAGATGAGACGACCACACAGAACATTTGCTTGGTTTAAGTTCAGTGTAAATACGCTTGGGTTTTTCTTCTCCTCTAGCTGATGACTTAAGGTTGAACTCGCGTGTCTTCCGGTGGCCCAATCAGATTCGGATCGAGCTTGAGGACAGCAAAACCCGTCTGGACATCATAAGAGTTGAGGCTGAGGACAATCTCCAGACAAGGTGACAGGAATAATAACACCTTCACACACAAGTCACATCCAGTCATTACCCACTTCAGAATTTGCTCTCCTAAAAAAAAATCAAGGCTTTAGACACCTCACACGTTCACTTTGCCTCACAGGCAAAGACTTGTGTGAAATCATCATTTGACTATTTCAGAATCGTGGATTTTCTTCAGAAGCTGCAGGACATGAACGGGGAGATCCGGGTTTTTAGGACAAAGGAAGTGATGAACATGGACGAAATGAATAACAATGTGGGAAAACTTGCACAGATCACTGCTGACCTTGAAGCTGCTCTCACCGAGCTGGAAGTGAGAGACTCCGTTTTCTTAGAATGCAATACTGCCACAAGCAGGTTCATTGGATTAGTGCTGTTTGGAGAATTCAATGAAAGAAAATTATGTTTTGCAGGGAAATGCTCATTCTGTCATTTTACACAGGACATCAACAAAGAGGAGGCTTTACTGGAGAGGGAGCAGAGTCAGTTCCCAATGCTGCAAAGCCTCATAGCTGATAAACAGCCGTATGAACAGCTCTGGAACACAGCACTGAACTTTCAGAACATGTCAGAAGTGTGGATGAATGGTATGTGATCCAAAATGGAATACAAACCACGGCTGTTTATTCAAATATACAGTGAAATCAATTTTTACAATTGTTTTAAATGGAATGAAATCATGAAAAATGGTGCATTAGTTTCGGTTTGTTTTTTCTTCTTTTTTCTCGTTACTTGTTTGTAAAACTAGGACCGTTCCTGCATTTGGATGCGGAGAAAATCTCTGATGAGCTGGACATGATGTGGCGGACCATGCATAAACTGATAAAGAACTTCTCAAATCTCTATGAGCCATGCCGCATGGCCAAAAGCTTTAAGAGCAAAATAGACCAGTTCAAGCCCCACTTGCCCATCCTGACAACCATCTGCAACCCTGGCATTAAAGATCGCCACTGGGAGAAGGTCAAGCGAATTAATTTTATTTTGCTCCATCAAATCGGCTGACACGGCGAGAAACTCAATGATCCCAGTAGCAGATGTGAATAATTAATGTCCGTTTTTGTGTGAATGCAGATTAGCAGCGTCGTTGGAATTAAAGTCAAGCCAGATGAGAATAGCTCGCTGTCAAACATGCTGGAGCTGGGTCTGTCGGCGTTTTCCGATAAGTATGATACTTTATGTGCACAACATTATACTTCCAGTGTGCATCATAATGAAAAGACTTGCATGGTGTTGGAAAAAAAAGATGGACATTTGTTTTATCTTTAAACTAGGCTGGCAGAGATTGGTGCTTCTGCCAGTAAGGAGTATTCTCTGGAAAAATCTCTGGAGAAGATGAAAACTGAATGGGCTGACCTGCGGTTTTCTTTCACTGCATACAGAGATACAGTATGAAAAAAAAATCACTATATTATTCTGTCAAAATACACGTGGAGTCAATATATTGTTTTCAAACAATTTACGTACTGACATGTTAGCTTTAGTAACTTATCATCGTACAAAGTCTCCATTGTGAAATAAAGGTAATGTTTTAAATACCTGCAGGGAACCAAAATTGTGTCGGCTGTGGATGACATTCAAGTCCTTCTGGATGACCACATTATCAAAGCACAGACCTTGCGGAGTTCCCCTTTTATTAAGCCAATAGAGAGTGAATGTAAGGTGAGAAACAACAATTTAATTGTTTTATTATTGTATAGCATCACACTTTTCATTAAAATCTTTTTCATATTTTCATGATTTTGGTGGATTGTTACAGCATTTTTTTAACCAGCAGATAGAACCTGCCCAGTATGATACAATATCCCGTTTTTTGGTTGTTTTTTTTTTGCACCGCTTGTTTTTTATTCTGTCACTGCCACCTTTGTAGCAATGGGAGGACAAACTGCTGAGTATGCAGGACATCCTCGATTCCATGCTGAAGTGTCAGTCCACGTGGCTCTACCTGGAGCCCATCTTCAGCTCCGAGGACATCATCGCTCAGATGCCCGAGGAAGGCCGCAAGTTTGCCATTGTGGACAGCTACTGGAAGAATATCATTGCTGAAGCGGTGAGAGACTCCTGGACCCACTGACTCCAGTTTCCTTGTTTGTAATTGGATCTCACTGACGTTTGACTCCCGTTTGACCGCACTGGCTCAGGTAAAGGACACACGTGTGCTGGTGGCCACAGACCAGCCCAACATGCTGAAACAGCTGCAGGAGTCAAATGTGTTCCTGGATGACATCCAGAGAGGCCTCAATACTTACCTGGAGAAGAAGAGGCTCTACTTCCCAAGGTTTGACCCACATGCAGTAAACTGTATTATATACCATTAGAACTTAAACTCATTTGAAATTTTGTATATTATTTCATGTGACTTTGAATTATAATAAATCTAAACTGATATAGTGCATATGGAGGTGTAGCCTAATTGTACCTACAATGCAGTGCATACTTTCAATGTTTCCAAGAGGCTTTTGTTGGTAGACTTTCATGTGTCCTTGCATTCCCTTTGTGGTCGCAGGTTTTTTTTCCTGTCCAACGATGAGTTGCTGGAGATCTTGTCTCAGACCAAGGACCCCCTGTGTGTGCAACCCCACCTGAAGAAGTGCTTTGAAGGCATTGCAAAACTGGAATTCACCAAGGATATGGAGATTACTGGCATGATCAGCTCCGAAAAGGAGACTGTGCCCTTCACTGAAAAGATTTATCCAGCACAGGCTAAGGTATCGAGCAGTTTTTGTGCATGTTACTCAGAGTTGTTTAAGACATACATCTGGATGTTTTAAAAGAGTACATTCTTGTTTTCCAGTTGTTAGTGGCTTGTCTTGTTTTTACCTCACTTGATATTCATTTAGGGCATGGTGGAGAAGTGGCTCCTACAGGTGGAGAACATGATGCTCAAGAGCGTTCAACATGTCATTCATCAAGGAGTCCAGCAGTATGCGGAGGTGACTGAGAGTAATATTAGGATGTTTGTTTTTTAAACAGTGATTCCTATAATCTAGTCAATGACTGAGTTTAGTTTTGTTAGGATTTTGAAGAATACAGAGTCAGTGGATATTTGCTGATATTTTTGTACATCATAATGTCATGCAAAAGTTGTTTTTGCTCCCTTAGGTGCCCCGGAAGAAGTGGGTGCTGCAGTGGCCTGGCCAAGTCGTCATTTGCGCCTCCTCTATCTTTTGGACAAGTGAAGTGTCTGAAGCTATTCAGACCAACTGTCTGCCTGTCAGTCTCTGGATACACTTGCAAACGTTGACTAAATAAGTCAACTTATGTAAATATCATGTTGCATCACTACATTGTCATATAATTTCCTGACTTTAATCCTGAAGGCCTACGTGGAGAAGAGTAATGCCCAGATTGCTGACATTGTGGAGCTGGTGCGTGGGAAGCTGCCAGGAGGAGCAAGAATGACCCTTGGTGCTCTGACTGTGATTGATGTTCATGGTAAAACATAAAGTAGCTCACTTCTGAAATAGTCTAAAGGATTAAAATTCTCTTTATGTGTCACTTACAGTGTTTTTATCCTTCCCAGCTCGAGATGTCGTTGCAAAACTGGCGGAGGACCGCATCTCCTCCCTGAACGACTTTGCTTGGATTTCTCAGCTGCGTTACTTCTGGGAGGGTGGAGACGTTATGCTGCGCATGATTACCACCTGTTTGAAGTACGGATATGAGTATCTTGGCAATTCCCCCCGTCTGGTCATCACACCGCTTACCGATCGCTGCTACAGGTAATTTGGTTTAACAAATGTGGTGCCTTATGATTTGGCTGTTGTTGAGGAGCTAATCCGACTGTTATTTGTCTGGTACTTAGATTTAAAGCATGGCCTTTGTAAAAACCAAAATGTAAAGTTTCCTCACAGTAACTGTGAAATTACACCATTTCTTATCAGGACTCTGATGGGAGCTCTCAAGCTGAACCTCGGTGGGGCTCCTGAGGGGCCTGCAGGAACTGGAAAGACTGAGACAACCAAAGATCTGGCCAAAGCTTTGGCCAAGCAGGTAACAAGCAGCAAACTGCTTTCAACTTTTTGGGTGCTATTTATTCCATTTTATTCATGGTTAAACTGTGTTTTTTTTCTCTTAGTGTGTTGTGTTCAACTGCTCTGATGGTTTGGATTATAAAGCCATGAGCAAGTTCTTCAAAGGATTGGCTCAGTCTGGAGCTTGGGCCTGTTTTGATGAATTTAATCGTATAGAGGTGAGCTGGACTGAGCTCCCTCAAATTCCCCAATGACTGAAACTACATAGTGGCTTAGACTAAGGTGCTATTTATTTGGTCATAAATCACTAAGTGATGGGTTGAGAGGGAGTCATGTGTACATGTGTACGTGTGTGTGTCACAGGTGGAAGTCCTCTCTGTGGTGGCTCAGCAGATTCTCTGCATACAGCAGGCCATCGCTAAGAATCTAAAGACGTTCATGTTTGAGGGAACCGAGCTTTCCCTCAACCCCACCTGCTCCGTCTTCATCACCATGAACCCTGGTTATGCCGGCAGGGCTGAGCTGCCCGACAATTTAAAGGTGCATCACCAAAAGACTGTAGAATATTCCCCACCGCAGCACTGATCCGATATGTACGTCAATGAAAATGCCAATCTGGTTTGCAGGCTCTTTTCCGTACGGTGGCCATGATGGTGCCAGACTATGGTCTCATTGGTGAGATATCACTTTATTCCATGGGCTTCATAGAATCCCGCAGGTATGACTAAAAAAACGAACAAGTGCATTATTTCATGATAAAATTTGGTTGGTTTATCTACACAACTAAATCACTAATTTAAATCTACCAACAGTCTCGCTCAGAAGATTGTTGCCACCTACCGGTTGTGCTCTGAGCAGCTCTCCTCCCAGCACCACTACGACTACGGCATGCGAGCTGTGAAGTCCGTTCTGACTGCAGCAGGCAATTTGAAGCTAAAGTATCCCGAGGAGAATGAAAGCGTGCTGTTGCTCAGAGCACTGATGGACGTGAACATGGCTAAATTTCTGGCCCAGGATGTGCCACTGTTTCAGGTTTCAGAGTCTGTACCACCTCAAATTGTAACTTGTGCTTGCATGTCACACATTTTAATCCCATGATTGTCCTACTGCCGCACACAGGGTATCATCTCTGATTTATTCCCTGGAGTTGTTCTCCCAAAACCAGACTATGATCTCCTGCTCAAGGCACTGAATGAGAATATCGCTAAGCTTAACCTCCAGCCTGTCCCATGGTTCATTGGCAAAATCATCCAGGTACTCAGGAGGATACGCCTTGTAATTTAACACTGACATCAAACAACTAAACTACTGTATGTTAAAGGTTTGATTGTTTGTTTGTGTACAGGTGTATGAGATGATGCTCGTACGTCACGGCTTCATGATAGTTGGAGACCCTCTGGGAGGAAAGACGTCCGCCTATAAAGTTCTTGCTGCTGCACTTGGAGACCTTTACAAAGGTATCTCATAGTGAGCACTTAAATGTATTTGTCAACATTACTACATTAAACAATACATTTTAATGACTTTACTCTCAGTCTATAAACATACTCAGTGTAATTGCTGCAACGCTAATGGGCTGCAGTTTGATTCCCTGATCAGGTTCTCACACACTTGTCATGTTATCTGTATGGCTGCTCTAACTCAGTCTGACAAAGGCTTTAAAATGAATCCAGAGATATATAAATGTCAGTCACGCAGCAACTTCACACCCAGTGTGAACGAAGGATAAGAAAAAAACAAACGGTGAAGTAAGCTTTTCATTAGACATGTATTTCAGGTTATTGGTTTCTGAAGGGGATTTTTGTTGTGATGTTGATCCTTTAATGCCATCTGATTTTGCTTGTGCAGCCAAGCTGATGGATGAGTTTGCAGTAAATTACTGCATCATCAACCCCAAGGCCATCACCATGGGCCAACTGTATGGCTGTTTCGATCCAGTCAGCCACGAGTGGTCTGACGGCGTCCTGGCCACCTCCTACAGAGATCAGGCCATCTCCACTTCAGAGAATCGACAGTGGATCATCTTTGATGGGCCAATAGATGCTGTCTGGATTGAGAACATGAACACTGTACTGGATGACAACAAGAAGGTATGGTTGGAAAAGTATTTATGTTTGTTTGTTGTTTTTAAAAATCAATTCCTATCAACACTATTCAGAGAAGAGGACTTTGTCTTTTTGACCATGTTCTTTGCTAGCTTTGTCTGATGAGTGGTGAGATCATTCAGATGAGTCCCAAGATGAGTCTGATCTTTGAACCTGCTGACCTGGAACAAGCCTCTCCAGCCACTGTCAGTCGGTAAGAGTTGAACAGTCCAAAACATTTGCATTTTAAAGAGTAACAATCAAAACAATAATGAGTGTTTTTGTGTGACCTTTTTTCCAAAGATGTGGTATGATCTACATGGAACCTCAGCAGCTTGGCTGGTCTCCTCTCAGAGATTCCTACATGAACACTCTGCCTGGAAATCTGAGCGCTGAGCACAGAGAGCTGGTACCTTCGTAAACATCAGAAAGATTCAATATAAAGTGGTTCTTTAGGATTTTGAAAGCATGTGTCAGTGAAAACTGCCTGTTTCATCTTTCATGTCATAGATCAGGGACCTGTTTGATTGGTTGGTTCAGCCGTGTCTGGATTTTACAGACAAGGAATGTCGATTTGTGGTGCCGACATCTCCCATCCACTTGGCCTACAGTCTCATGAAGCTGTTTACTTGCCTAATAGGTTTGTAATGATGGTATTTTATGGACAATTGGCTGATCAAATCATTCAAATTGATGTTAATCTCATACAGGGTTTGTTTGCTAATATATCTGCCTGTCACAGATGAGATTTCTGCGCCAGAAGCCAGTGGTACTCAGAGCATGTCCAGCCAGCAGATAACAATGTGGCTACAGGGTCTTTTCCTATTCGCCGTCGTGTGGTCCCTGGGTGGAACCATAACTGGAGAAAGCCGCAAGAGGTTTGATGTCTTCTTCCGTAGTCTGATAGCTGGTTCCAACGATGAGCACCCACGGCCCAAGAGTGTCAAGCTGAAGAAGAACAATATCTTCCCAGAAAGAGGTCAGGAGATTTTAACATTATTAAACACATCACCTGAGTACTGCTGCAACTACTCAAGTACATTTTAAACCTAAAAAATGTTTGCATTGTTTTCCAGGCACTGTCTATGACTACTACTTTCATAAGGATGGACAAGGACAATGGAAAATCTGGACTGATTCCATTACAAAGGAAGAAAACATCATACCGGCAGGAGCCAATGTCAGTGTTTTTATGACACACAAGTCAGTTCTGTTAACAACATCTTTGTGTTACCATGTATGCTGACACTGCTGTTTCCTGCCAGGTGACGGATCTGATCATTCCCACCATGGAGACCGCACGGCAGCTTTTTTTCCTGCGTACTTACCTGGAACATGAAATACCTATGCTGTTTGTGGGCCCCACTGGCACAGGCAAATCTGTCATCAACACAAGCTTCTTGGTAAAGCTGCCGAAGGAACGGTATATGCCAAACTGCATAAACTTCTCCGCCCGCACCTCTGCAAATCAGACGCAAGACATCATTATGGCAAAGCTGGACCGAAGAAGAAAGGGGGTGTTTGGACCACCTGTGGGAAAGAAATGTGTTGTCTATGTTGGTAAAGATGGTTCAGATTTAGTACAAATCAGGGTTGTAAAGTAAGAATTGCTATAAAGTGTCTGATGGTTATTATGACTTTATAGATGACCTGAACATGCCAGCAAAGGAAATATATGGTGCACAGCCTCCAATCGAGCTGTTGAGAC
>JAUESE010000061.1:7633220-7646613 GCA_032274725.1 Malacoctenus triangulatus
GTTATCTGCAGAAAACCTGGCAACACGCTGGCAGCTGGTTGTTTTGCCGACTCCGCCATTTTGGCGTTTTTTTTTTTATTTTTTTAAATATAGCTTTGACTAAAAATCCTACATATAGCACCTTTAATGAAATTCGACACCACAATGGTGCCAACCTCTTCCTGTGTGACTGTAATGTTTATGATGCCTCCTCCTAACATGCTGGAACTACTCCAACATGTAGAAATGTCAAAGGAAGACAGAAACAGTTCATGGGTGTAACTCAGCACCTTCGACCTCCCACTGGTGTTCACCTTTCACCGTCTGTCCCCCCCACCCCCCCCCCCCTTGCAGGATGTGGACCTGAGGAAGACGGTGGACGAGAGCGCTCGGATCCAGCGGGCCTACAGCCACTACTTCGACCTGACCATCGTCAACGACAACCTGGACAAGGCCTTCGAGACGTTACAGGCCGCCGTGGACAAACTGTGCGGCGAGCCCCAGTGGGTCCCGGTGAACTGGGTGTACTGAGGCCCCGCCCTCCTCCCCCCCTGGCGCCCACCGCAAAACCCCACCCCACCCGCCCTGCCGGCGTGCGTGTTTCCTGCGTTTCTGCCCACCGAGGCCAAAGAAGAGGGGGAAGCCTGCGGAGAAACCCGACGCCGCCGCCGCCGCTCCTCTCGGGCCTGCACGCTGTGCGAGCGTTTTTTTCTACTCGAAACTCAAAGGGAAAGAGTGCTTATTTATTTTATAACTTTTTATGAGAAAAATCTTTCTATTCAACGTGGGATTCTAATGAGAATGAAAGAGGAAACAAAAAAAAACGAAGCATCCTTGTCTTGTCCGTGGGCCATATTTTTGCATTAACTTATTGTGGTAGTCAGAGGTCTTGACCTGTAGCCGTTTCCTCTCCGTCTTCCTTCGCCGATTGCACAGCCACCGAGCGGTCAAGTCTGTGTCGCACAACCGACCGTTGTCGTGATTTGTTTCCATTCTCCAGTGTTCCCACTGTAGCAGACCCCTGATTCCCCCCCAATTCCCCCACCCCTACTGGATCCACACGGAGAGAAAGTCACACGGCTCCTCCACGATGTAACAAAAGGTCCTCTTTTAAAAAGATCAAACGCTCTTTGTTGATTTCTCGTCTAGTCTGACTTTGTTATCACTTCTTTTTCTAATTCGGTGTCGTAGTTTGTAGCTCGTAGCGTTTGTTCACACTTGATCATGTTTGGTTTTTTTTAATCATCACCGTTTCCTGTCCGCCCTCCACACCAGCCGGCTCGGTCCGGTCTGCGTGAACCTGCTGTCCTCCTCGACGCTCCTCCAGCGCTGCAGTATGCCAAAGCCCCGCTCCAGATCCAAATTGACCCCCCCACCCCCCCTCGAATCTGCTGTTCTCTCCGATCGAAAGCGCGACGTCGAATGGTTGAAGCTTTTAGCGAAGCCAAATGGGGGAAAAAAAAAAAAGATAGAACTACTGTGAGTCTTGTTTGTTTGTTTGTGAATTTAAAGATTTTCCATTTTTAGATTTCAAAACCTGCACTTCCAGACTTTGGGATCAGAGGAGAGAAACCAATGAAATGACCTTCTGTTGATATTCTTTGCAATATGTATGTATGTGTGACATGTTGAAGCTCCTGAGGTCAGTGTGTGCCAGCCCTACTGCCTGTTGAAGTGTCTCCACATCAACCTCACGTCGACAAGATTTGTTTTTACATTTTTATCTGCAGAATTATGACGAATAAAGTGGAACAAATCTCTGAACTTCTCCCTGACTTCAATGACGTGCCAACTTTACACGCATTTTCTTGTTTTGAAACAGGAGCTTGCGTTAATGTGTTTTCATGTCAGTGAGCATTTTTAATAACGTGAGCGGCTTCAGTAGACGAGGAATCAGACGAGGACCCACTGCGATCATCTCAAGCCGTCGGCTTTGATCCGAAGAAAAACAAACACTTTCTTTTTCTTTTTCAGCCTTTTTATTAACGCAACTTACAGTCAAGCCAAAGAGTGAACTATATTAAGTGATACGTATTCACATTATGTCCTAACAGGGTTTACAGCATATCTTGTGTTCTGTAAGCATAATTGTTACCAAAAAAAAAAAAAAAATACGGTAATGTAAAATAGAAATCAAAAAGCTTACAACTTCACAACAACAAGAAGGAGGAGCTTAGCAGTGGATGTGAAATTAAAACTCAGCAACATAAAAGACCCTCACCAGAACAGGAATGACAGCAAATTCAGTTTTGGCATGTTGTGGTTTAAATAAGGGAGGAACGAGAAAAAAAAAGAGGAGCGAGAGAAAATATATATTCATCTATAGAAAATAAACCCAGAAGTGAGCTCAAAATGACACATTGAAGGGACGCTGGAGTGCACGTGGCTGCGCGGGGCGCCCCCCCCCCCCTCCCCCTCCCTCCCCTCTCGCCAAGAGACTTTGGTCACTTTGCTTCTCCGTCATGGCTTTCAATGGAGGAAGGAGGACGCGGCGCCAACCAGCGCGGTGGATGGAGGAGGAGGAGGAGGGAGGGGGGAGTTCCATCTCTTTTGTCTCTTTTACAGATGATTGTCTGTTTTTCTTTAAAATGGGAGGTGTTGCAGGCGGCTCCGGGACCGAGCCTACATTCAGAGGAGGTAGATAACACGGCGAACACACGGCGAACACACGGTGACGTCTGGGTGGGAATCGAACTCTCCGTCAAGTCTGAAATTGTAGTGCATAATTTAACTCTTTAAGGCCAAATAGGAACCTCTTGTGCAGATCTAAGGCTGTTTTAAGACAAAGCGTGTGGGAGAGTCGGCGTGTTTGTGTGTGTGAGTGACGGAGGCGGGGGGAAAGGGGCGGAGTCTGAGGACACGGTAAGCAGATACAGCCCTTTTGGAGGCGATACCTGAGTCAACAGTCGCTTTGTACCACAGACAGTTTGAACTTTTTGGTACGCTGACACGAGGAGATGAAAGTGTGGGGGTGAGGGGGGGGGGCGACGCCCCCGTCTGGTGGGATTCCTCATTTTGCATAAATGACACGTCATGGTTTGGCCACGGGGGGAGGGGGGGGTGAGAAAGGGGGTCACAAGCACGTCTGGTCGGGGTGGGCGAGGTGGCGGAGGGCGGGCGCACGCAGCCAGGGGGCGACACTCCAACGTCCCCCCCCCCTCAGACGGGGGTCACAAATTAAAAATGGTACTGGACAATATGAAGTACACAAAAGAAAACAAAAAGTCAATGCAGCATATATCAGGCTTATGAGGTACTTCATGAATATATATAGATATATCAACCTTTTTAGAAAAAGCTCTTCAAAGTCATATTATTCCTTATAATTCCTATTGATAGCACAAAATACCTCGTCAGTTATTTCTTTCTTTTTTTTTTAAGCTTTCTGCCCAAACTCAAATGGGTCTCTTTTTTATTCATTTCCGAGACTGCTTTGAAAGTGCAAAAAAAAAACACAAATACTGATCGTTCTATGCAGCATCTACACGAAAGGTTGCATGATTATTGAAAAACAGGTTCTTTTTATTTGTTACCGATGCGCCACAGCAGATTTTTGTCAAACTTTTATGCTGAAAGGACTCACAAACCCAATGCGGGTCAGATGGAGAGACTTAAAGAGAGAGAGAGAGAGAGAGAGAGAGAGAGAGAGAGAGAGAGAGAGAGAGAGAGAGAGAGAAAACACGACAAAAGGCACACATAAAGAAGACTAACGAACACGCCGGATGGTTGTGTTTTTTTTTCAGCTCCGGCGCTGCGTGTACCTTTTTCGTCGAAGCCCACAGAGGATTTGATGCGCTCGTGAAGTTAATTCCCTTTAATTGTCGCGTTGCGAAACTACATCTCAAACCTTTGAATGAACAAAAAAAAAAAAAAGACAAGTGCGGCGACTCGCAGGTTATTGCAGTTGTGGGTGACGGCAGCGAGGGGGAAAAAAAATGAGGCTGAAAGACGCTTCGGGAGCCAGAAGTGTGATGATGGCGTCCAATCATTGGTCCGGCCAGCAGAAGAGGGAAACACGGAGTTCCCAACGGCCCACAATGCAACATTATTGCTGTACGTCTTTCCTCCAAACGTGCCCCTTCACGCTCTTTGCTGGAACACGAACTCGCCGGACTGCGGCTGTTCCGCTCAGATCTAAACCGCGCTCTTTGTTTCGACTTCCGATGACAAGAGTTTGGTCCCCTACAATGTCACCAAGTGAAGCCACCAACCAGCAGGAACGTCTCAGCTCCTCCCACCATCCACAGCAGCAGCAGCAGCAGCAGCAGCAGCAGCAGCAGCAGCAGCAGCAGCAGCAGCAGCAGCAGCAGCAGCGCTCTCACACCACACTGGCTTAGTTTGGTCTCGACAATTTGTTTCCTTTTGTTACTGTCGTCATAACGTAGAGATGGTCGTCGGTAGCACCTGACACTGCTCTGAGGTAGTTTTTTTCTTTTTTCTTTCTTTCCAAAGTTAAAAAGCCGAGGCGCCACAAAAAGTTTAGAAATGCTTTCGGCCGAGTACAAAAAAAAAAAACACCCGCGTGCGCATCGTCGGTGAGGGTCCCTAGAGGGTCTCATCGGTCCGAAGAGCCGCGGGACACGTCGGTCTCTGCCGAAGAGCTGCGTGTCTGGAGTCAATAGTTATAAACAGGAAATGAGGGCAAAATTGACACCCGATAAAACAGATGAACGTGTGAAGACCATAAACCCGTGAGGTGGGCCGTGGTCCAGCCCAGCGAGCGCGTCCATTAACGACACACAAGCATGACGCGACTGCGTCCAAGGGACTCGAGATGTTAAAATCATCCTTACTTGGCTAAATGTCAGCGTCGCATCGGAACTCGAAACCAAATATCGTCACCAAAAACTGTCAGAAGTTGCAGAGAAGTCGTGACTGGGAGCAGGAAGAGTCAGCCGAGCATCGGAAAAGGAACCAAAAAGTCCAATCAGGACAAAACGTCTTGGTGGAACTCCACCTGACAAAAGGGAGGAAACTCATCATGGTCCGAATTTATAGAGTCTCTCGACAGGAATATCAGACTGAAGGTCTTTAACGGCGGGCCAAGGAGATCATCAAACAGCAAACAAGATCACACACACCAACAACCTTATATACACACACACACACACACACACGCAGCTTTTATCTTACAGCACCTCAACGCAGGTACGGCGCCACAACAGAAGCAGGCGACTCCACTCATTTCACCAGCGTGAAAAGGTTTCGTCTCCTGAAACTACAGAAGCCCGATCGAGTGAGAGAGAAAGGGGGGAGAAAGAAGGGGGGGGGGCAGAAAATAGAGAGAGTCGTCTCGACTGTGAACTGTCCTCGAAACGAAAGCTTTCAGCGACAACAGCTGCAATTTGGGCCACAAACTAAATAAGTGGAAACATCCAAGAGGAGGATAATACTTTCTGCAAACGTTAAAGCCTATAAATAAAGAGGAAATACAACAACAAAACAAAATCAAAGGCTGTACACGAGACACAAAACAGGAGTATAAGTGTACTGGTTGGATAGCCTATACGACAACACAAACCACCAGGCTCTAATTACATTCTTTGTTATATTCGGAGTTAGGAAAATAGGTTCTACTCTACTTTTATCTTGTATTGGTGACAGTTTCTCTACAAGAGACAGATAAGCAGCAGAGGGGAGACGTTACCACACTCTGGGGGGGGTGATGATGCTTGGACACTAACTTGTGTGCAGGTTGTTGCTTCTTTTGGTCCCGTGAATGCAGGACAACATGAAAGCAAAGAAACACTAAACGTGCTCGGTTAAAACCTGCGTTTCGAACATCAACTGATCCTCCAGCGTACGATGTGCCGGATCGTTTTATAATCTGCATAAAGTTTTGGCCACTACAAAAAAAAACGAGAGATAAAGAAAAGAAACAGAAAACATCCAAACTGAGGTGAACGTGTGCATTTTATTTACATCTCTTGAGAACAACATAAATCGGTAATGTCTCACGGTTTGCCACTGCAGGTGTTTTAGAAGCCTCACGAAGCACCTTGTGCACTTCGTTCCTTGTGAAGAAGTGCAACATTCAGCCAGGCAGGGAGCATCTCTTTGTTTTCATATAAACATTCTTGATTTCACTCAATATTTCCAAAAAAAAAAAAACAAAAAAAGAAAAAAAAGAAAGAAAAAAGGAAAAGCCTCCTCCGAGTCCTGATATGTATATTTTGTGGTGGCGTCAGACATTGAAGAGGCCCCCACTTCACCTGCGATTACGGGCAGCGGGGTCCAACATGCCAGCACAGCTAATCCTCGCGCAGCACTTTGGCATCCGATAAGCAGTGATCACAAAAACCTTGTTATCCACAGCTGGGCCAGCTGTGTTCAACACCTGTCGCTTTGTTTTGCATAAAGCGCCCGTTTCCCCCTCACCACCACTGTACAAAGGCAACGCACCCTCTCTGCTAGAAACAAGAAAAGAAAAACGTCTTTCATTTACACTTAAAGGCATCGGGATCTCTCTGGAAAATGACATGCTGAATGCTGGTCGGCTCCGCGCGCAGCAGGACTGTCGGGCCTGCAGGCTGCGCAGCTTTTATTCTGAAATGCCACCAATGCCAAAACAAGGGGAGAGAAAAGAAAGAGGGGAGGCTGGCCAGTCGGACCCACGATAAATACTCTTAAAGCATGTACAGCTACCAAGTTCATTCTTGTTTAGTGCAAAAATAACATTGAATATTTGAGTTATTATGTCCATTAAAAGCAATGCCATTCTGATGTGGTTTTATAAGGTGCTGGTTTAGGTCATGACAACGAAAAAAAGAGGCGGTGACAACAAAGAAAGTGTTCAAGCCAGGTAGGATCTGAATGTCTGAGATGATGTTACAACGTAGGAATAGTTTGACCGACATTAACGAAAGTACTTCCCTCTGAGAGGCCGTCTGTTGACTGAACATTCATCTTGGGCAAGATTATGTGATGACTTTCAGAATAAAAGCTGAAACGAATGATATTTCAGGAGTTCTCGTTTTCGTGCGAGCGACTCCCGTCGTCTGTCTGACCGACCGGCGTCACCCGAAGTGACCGCCGACGAGGTGGGCTTTACATCCGTCGCTACGCTGCTCGGACAGGAAATGAGGGTGTCCCCCCCCAAAAAAGGTCTGTCACTTTCAGTGGTGCATAGAATCAAAGGAAAGAAAAAACGGGGGGAAAAGCTGTGTGTCAGTACAAACATGGGTCAAGGATTTGGTCGTACAGCTCAAAAACACACACATATACACTCGCACACACACACACTCTCATAACTTTGTCTATAACTAGGAGAACAAATTAGTCACACGACTACACAAACTGAGAGAGAGCGTTCACCGCCGAGCACAACCGAGCGTTTGCGGCCTCTGCTGTCACTGCGAGACTCGGGAAGCCAATGAGATCGCGAGCAGGGGTAATTATACAGAAATGGCCACCAGTGTGATGTTACCATTACACTAAAACAGGTAACAAGAGGTAGGACACACGGCCATTTCCATACAATTACACCAGTGTCGACGCAGCATGGCCGAGCCCCCCCACCCCGCTTCGATCGAGGAACGCGCGCCATTGGCGGCGCCGACGACGTGGTCGTCTTCGAGTTCTGCAATCCAAAGTGCATCCAAATGTACATGTTGTGAGACCAGCACCCATAGGAACAATATTGACATCATAACAGTAAATATCAAGTACATGATTTGTTTTTTTTTGTTTTTTTATCAGAATGCCCCACAAACACAGTCAGTCGGATTTCTAGTTGCTTTACAGGTCTAGAGTAAGAAGGGAGACAGAGAGGCTGTCGGAGGGAGGGAGGGAGGGAGAAAGATAGAGAGAAAGAAAGAAAGAGAGAGGGAGGGAAAGAGAGAGAGAAGATCCTCAGAAAGAAGAAGCGTCTTTTTAGCGTCGGACTAAAAAGCCTTGTGGACCAGTCCAGTGAGGATTTAAGGTGGTTTTACAGTGAAAACTTCTAGCACCTAGGATCAAGATGACATTTTGTGCTTCCATTTCTTTTGAGTAATAATAATAATAATCGTGTAAAAGTCTGTAATCTTGTTTGGCTAGGAAAAAAGATTGTTTCGTTACAAAGGATACGCCCGACTCTCAGGCTATAAAATCTACCACGTTACATATGACCACATGAACCCTTCATGCCGGTAGAAAGGCATGAAGATGCTGATAAGCACTAAGAAAAACGCTACTAAATGCGGAAAAAAAAAAATGCTGAAAAAACAACATAAAAAGCCCTGATTATCTACGTCTACAAATGACACAAAAATCATGTGAGATACCCCACTTGCTAAATCTCTTGGTTAAAAATGATGCATAGTTAGAAAAAACATAGACTACTCGTCTCCAATCAGGACTATGTGAACATTCGCCAGCTTAACTTAGTAGTAAAACTTAGGTGGGATGTTAAATATGTAATCATGTTAGTAGTAAGACCAGAACGGTCTAAGAAGGCAAGAGAATATTTGCATTTAAAATCTGTATACAAATAGAAAGTGGTAATTTAGACAACGTGTGGGCCGGTCTTAAAAAAATTCTCTCTATTATTTTCTTCTTTTTTTTCAGCAGCCTCAACTGAAAGCTTATTCAAAATATACGTTATTACCGACATTACTATATAAGTATAAAGACTCACAAAAAGTCATTTGCATAAACCCCCAAGCTTTTGTGCGACAGCTGCTCCGCATTTAGGGAGCAAACGCGATGCTGACAGAGGTCCTCCGAAGGAGTTCCCATCAGTCGCCATGTAAAAAGTTTTGCTGTTTTCTAAACTCCACTGTACCGAACGCCTGTACATCACGAAGCCACGCAAATATCCCGCTCTGACAACGACACTGCAGAAAACACGCTTCTGCTGCTATGTACACCGAAAGGAAAAAAAAAAAAGAAGTAGGGTTGATGTTGTGTATAAAGGAAGAAATAGACAATTGTCACAAATGCCTACATGTCTAACACAGGAGTAAGCTACATGCATATTCGTTGCAATAATGATTGAAATGAAGAAAAGAAAACCCTATAAAAACAAAAAAAGGAGTTTAATATGTTCCTCTCTATGTTGCTTTCTACATCATCTGTCTTTCATCATCACGGCTCAGAATACATTAGGAAGGTGTCCTAGTTGGGAACCAGTCCCAATACACTATTTCTCTCTTTGAGAACTAGGTTACTGGTGCAACTTGATCAGTTCAGACAGTTCAGAGTGGGAGGGAGGAGGGCATGTTTGAATTGCTGTTTTTGTGAATTGCTTTCTGAACACAAGACGGCCACATCTGGAACAAACCAAGTGCAGGTTCAAGGGGCCAACAGAATCTGATGCAGAGTCCTTTAGTTGACATCAGATTTGGCATAAAAAAGAAAATGGTCGTTTGGTGTCGAACAAGGACAAATACTGAAAACCCAGCAGCGCCGGGGCAACTAACTCATAGTTTTACAACATAAGTGACAACAGAGAGATGGTCTAGAATGGCACTTTTCATCACATAGTGCCCTATGTGGAAAAATAAAGTACACACAACCCTCGACATGTTAAGTACTTTAGTCCTGATTTAAGTACCCATTCTGGTCAGTGCACTTTGCTTCGATTGGCTGATAAATAATGTTTGTCAGAGAACTTAATCATTAGGCATATAAACAGTGAATGGACCCAATCATTTTCTGATTTCTTTTGCCTTCTCCCCTCAAGCACCAAATCCTTATAAAACAATGTAAAAAAAAATAGGGAGGAGGAGGGTGAGCGGCTTCTTCAAAACAAACCACTGCACTGTTGGTTTCTGACTGTGAGGTTAGAATGGATTGATTTCCTCCATCAGTGTACAAACTTTCCCCATTTCTTTTCACACTTTGCAACATAAGTCTCTACAAGAAATACAAATTCATAATTATGCACAACATGTAAATGAAACCTCCTCCTGCTGAGTCCTTGACAAAGAGGGATTCTTTTGCATCTTACAGTCAAATAGCCGGCTTGGATTTGGTGGATTCAGGGTCAGAAGTACAATTGTGGACATAAAAAGGGAACTGACAGGTTTGGTAGGAGAGGAGATCAGGGCGCGACAACACTGTGATGTTATCTACAGCTGACAGGGAGACAGCGAGGAGTGTGTCCCATCAGCAAAGGGGGGGGGGGGGGGGTCTCACCAACGCCAACCTGGGAGGGGGGGGTTCTGTGCTCTCAGGCAAAGTACATGGTGCGCAGCGTGTCCTGGTGGATCTGAACAGCCTTGGCCAAAGCCTGGTGGTCCCGCCCGTTGCTTTGGCCTGATGTGTGGCTGCCCTCAGCACTGAAAGAGAAAATGATAGAAGTCCTGAAAATCTGTTGACTTCCTTTTGAGATTCGTATCAATATTGGCAAATACAGACGACAAGGTGAAAATATCACAAATCTCTTCTGATGAACCTTGACTGACAATCAAATTGAGTTTAGAGTAAGTGTCAAATGTGTGCACAACAGGAAGACGTCCTGGTTCTCACCTGTCATGCTCTTTATCCACCAAGTGGTAGCGAGCCCGGAAAGCCACCAAGTGGGCATAGTAGGCTGGTGCTGGGATGGAAACTGACCGGGTGCATCGCACGTAGGTGTGACAAAGTTGATAGGTGAGGACCTGCAGTTCATCTGATGAGAAGTGGTTGTCGTCCCAGAGCACGTGGTAGTGAGACGGCCGGCTGGTTCCCTGAAGGGAGAGTCCGAGGGTGAAAGGCCCATCAGAGACTGACAACACTCAGCTGACCTTTCCTCTACATTTACCCACAGTGGATGCAAATGAGCCTCCTACCTGAATGCCAGCATGACTGCAAAGGTAGAAATCAAACTCCGATGGGTGGGTGATTTTGGTGTCCACCGTGGTGCCTGCAGGAATGTTGCCGCTCTTTCCGACCTGTAAACATCAACGATACATTGAAGACAACCATAAACTCTCGTCACATAAAGCTAATCCCGCCCACAGCTGATATGAGATTTCTTACCCTCTCATTTCTGTCCATACAGAACAGTCTCGTGTGGTGTCTCTTCTGCACCACCACGAATGTTATTCCAGGCTGGTAGTCTTTCTCTAGTTTGATGCAGGCCTCGCGGATGGCCAACAGCTCATGTTGAAGAACCTGCAGGAAACAGAGCTGCATGATCAGAACAGTGAAAACCCTTTTCCTAAAATGGAACAAATGCGCACAAACGGTACGCGTTTCTGAAAGTATTACCTGGTTGAACTGGCCCTCAGAGATGCCGTCTCTGTAGTAGATGATTCTGGTGGGCTTGAAGCGCGTGGATTTGTAAAACTGAATGAGCAGCTCCCGGACCATGGTGGCCAGGTCCTGGATGATGTCCTGGCGGTGCTGCTGCACCCGTACTGTTGCACAGTATCGGCTGGGATGGGCATCCATACTGCCAACCACCTGAAACCATCAGCAAAAGTCACCAAACTGAAGGAAATCCTCAGTATTACAGAGAACTCAAGACATCTTTTCTACTAGATCTATATCTGAGTCCCTGTTTATTCTACTTAATGCCTGAAAGATGAAGAGAGCTGCTCTGACGACAGCGTTTTTCTCCCAGCTTTGTACTGAACCACCTGAAGGACGTCAATGAGGTTGCTGGAACAAACAAACCTGGAGTGGTTTAACTTGGTTCCAACAATATTCTACCAAAGCCACATTTAGCTGGAAAACTACAGCACAAGTTCTCCTGTGTAAAAAAAAAAAAGAAGCTAACTTATAAAGTCAGAACTTTCAAAGGTATTTTCAGGTAGATTCTGAAGGCTCTGAATCAAATCTTAAACAAGTCATCTAAACTGAGCACACACATAAGCTGGGGGGGGGGGCAGAACAATCGCTGACATGTTACACAGACTTGGATGAAAGTTTTTGCACATTGCAACACTTCAAAGTGGAGGTGTGATTTCACTCACTGCAGCGATGGAGGGCTTCTTTCCATCTCCTGCTGGTGGATGAGTCACATCTGCACCAAGAAAAATCACCGGCTGCTGGAACACCATCGGCCTACGACAAGATTCAAGTAAGAGTCAGACGCTGCACAAAGTAGATTTCGAGTGCAATGAGTTGGTATTTTCATGTATTGCCTAGTCTAGCTTCATGTTAATGTCAGCAGCAGTAGATCCACTGACCTGCCCTGTGGGAGGAGGATGTTGTTCACTCCACCCAGCTTGACATTGATCTTCAGACAGAGGTTGGAGAGAGTCTGAGGCGTCGTCTTTTGGACGTTCTTCACTTGCACACACTGCGTGGCCATGCCGAGTACCGTGTCGCCAACTCGTTTCACCTCAGCTACAAAACAAGATCATAAACATGAGGGAGTTAATTACAGCAACTTCATCCCATACAAACAAGATCAATTCAGTGACACTATCATGATTTGGTTTATTGCAAACACACACACACTAGCTGTGGTTGTGCCCACTGTGAATCAAATCAATGAGTTTGGCAGAAAATAAAACAGTGGATAAGTATCAAGAGACAACAATTCTTCATTATGTAAAAAGAAAGCAATATAATAGCTAAATAGGTAATAAAGCAGCAGTTAAAGCAATGAGAGACATCACACTGGTCAGAAAATACATCATCTCCATTGTTGTATCACTGACTTCCTTACCATAAACTGGTGTCTTCCCTGGTAGGATGACCACCACCAGCTGGAGGCCCTGGTAGGTGTACTTGAGGTGCCTGAACATGGGTTCCACACTGTCGGCTCCCTGGGCATACTTGCAGAAGCACGGCTGCCCCTGGATGGGCATCCCTGCATCACGGGAGATCTTCCTCAGCTGATCTGTAAAAGCTCTGAGAGACACACCACCTGGTTATTCAGTGACAAGCAACAATGAACCTTATTCATGTAGTACTTTTCAAAGGAACCACACTGAAGTCCTGTTATTTGAGAAAAGCATTCAGGCAGTAAAATTAAGACAAGTTTAATGTTTGGGCATTTCTGGAGAACATTTCAGGCACTTAACACCAAATTCTCAGTACTGGCTTAATTACAGGGCAGCAGTCTCTGGGCTGAATAACGGCGCACATACATGTCAACTTGAAATACGCCTGAGACATGCTGGAGCAGATACGATACAGTCTTACTCACTTAAGCAGGAGTTCAGTGCACTGCCTCTGTGGTGCGAAGCAGGCGATGGCCCAAACTTTGATCTCGATACCAGTGTGGAACTGCTTGTTCCTCATGTCCCAGACTCCCTGGATTGGTGTGGCTATTGCTTTGTTCTGCAAAGAACACAACATCTGGATTGGTGCTTGATGCTACGCAAGAAACAAAGTTACTCCAAACTAGCCTAAAGACACTTTGTAGCATCGACATGCATGAGAAGCAGCTCAGCTGCAGAAAACCATCCAAACTACTTGACATACCCTGCCGCCATACAGTATTGAAGGAGCTTGTAGGACGCGGCCGTTCACTTCTGTCATCTCATCCCTCACC